>JANDJT010000050.1:18605097-18633332 GCA_024331685.1 Stegophilus panzeri
TAGGGGGGGGGGGCAAATCAATCCACACTAACATAAATTAACAGAGTTTATGGGAGGAAACCCAAGAACCCGGAGGAAACCAAAATGGACACAGGAATATCTCCACACAGACAATAGCCCATGATCAGTATCATACCAGTGACCCTTAAGCTGTTTGGCATCAATGCTACCTACTGCACCACTATGTGAAAAGCGTCACACTCTAATAAACCAATCTAGGCCCAGATATACTAAGCTGTTAATGCTGGTTTCAAGCGTAATTAGGCTGCATTCTGTGCGAAAAACCTTGCATATTATAGCTAAAACTGGCAAGCCCAATCATGCAATTTAAGCAGCATGCACGCAGCAACACACAAAATGTGTCTCTGCCCCTGATACATTTACATTTTGAAGAGAATTGCAGTAACAGCAACAGTAGGCAAAAACGCAAAAGTCTGGTGGGACCACTACTTAATAAGTAGCCCTTATTTTCAATGCCCAGAAAGACCTGCCCATGGTCCTGCCCACTTAGATTCTACTGGCTCACAAGATCAAGGCTTGTGAATTCACATGTCAAAGTTCACATAGATAAAAGCGGCACAAAGCCAAAGTAACTGCTAGCAGAAGCAAATGTGCATCTTTTACATGTGATGTCCTTGCACCTTCAGTGAACTGTTTCCTGCTGGGTGGTTTTTTTTTTTGTTTTTTTTTGCATTTGGTTTCACCACAGCTTTAGCTGAAAAAGTGTCTCTCTCAGTAGCAAGGGGTCACACCTTGTAAATGCTCTGGCTAAACCATAGATGTTGGAATCCCCCTGTGTATATAGCTGTAGTAATCACAACTATATGGCTAAAAGTATGTGGACATCTGACCATCAAACCCATTATGCAGGCTTTTGCAAAGAACTAAGTTTGAAGCACACAGTTGTCTAAACTGTCTTTGTATGCTGTAGATTTCCCTTCACTGGAACTAACTGGTCCAAACCCATTCCAACAGGACAATGCCCCTATGCACAAAGCAACGTCCATGAAGACATGGTTTGCCAAGGTTAGAGTGGAAGACCTGGAGTGGCCTGCACAGAGCCCTGACCTCAACCCCACTGAACACTTCTGGGATGAACTGGAACTCTGACAGCTTTCCAAGCCTCCTCACCCAACATCAGTGCCTGACCTCACTAAATTTCTTGTTGCTGAATGGCATAAATCCCCATAGACCTGCTCCAAAATCTACTAGAAAGCCTTCCCAGAAGAATGGAAGTTATTATAACAGCAAAGGCAGATTCAATCTGGAACTGAATGTTCAAAAAGCAAATATGGGTGGGATTGGCCAGGTGTCCACATACTTTTGGCCATGTAGTGTATGTAGCTTGATGTAATTCACAATATATTTTAAAAGACAGAAACTCACACTGAACTTTGCAATTGTCACATAAGCACCATGAACACAGCAAATATTTATAATTGGGATGCTGTTCAGAGCTAAATTGGGTTCTTAGATTAGATTAGACATGCAGGAGCTTTCTTTTCCTCCTTTCCCTTCCAAGACCTCTGTAGAGATGTAAAGACTGTACCACGCCAGTATTTTATAAGGAAAATTACTTATAGTGAATGTGGAACAGGTTGTGTTATGAAATAAGGTTATAAGACACCTTGCAAATCCATGTTCCAAAGCATCTGTGTTACTGCAGCCTAATATTGCATAGTGGAGTCAAAATACACTAAAACACACTAAAGACACTATTAAAGCTGTACTACAACTACTACTTTTACATGTATTTATTTGGCCAATGCTATTTTCTAACGCACTCATTCTGCAAGTGAGGCAGAATTCAATCCAAAATAGTCTCTCAAAAAAACTCTCAACCTTAAACAGACTATATTTTCCATCTTACAATGATACAAAGTTTCCACATCCATTTTAGTGCAAACTAATATTGATCCATCCATTTGTGCACTCTCTCAACAGCCATGTCCTGATCGCAGTAGTGAGAAACACACTGCCCTTAAACACCTTAACGCATGCAAGCTGTTAGAAGTGTGAGGTATATCAGAGATACCACCTGTCAAAACACAAAGCCTAGTATTTAACCTGGCAACTGCACATCACAGACCTGTTCTTTGAAATTACCTGTTTACAGCCATTAAGATGCACAGGTTTCCAACCCTGCTCCTGGAGTACGCTCTGTCCTGCTCTAACATATGCATGCTAGAGCAGAGGAAACGTTAAAATGTACAGGACTGGAGTACTACATGAGCAGGGCTGGAAACCTGTGCATCAAGACATGATCAACTTGGCTGCACCTCTGACGACAGTGCATGCTCGATTGGGTCCTGTAGTCAGGTAAATGAATGATAAAACGGTTGCTTATCTGAATAGACAAATAAATATAGCAGTTAATATACAGGCACAGCTCTGTGCACTGATGATGACTGCATTATAATCCAGCTCGCGCCAAGTTACAGTCCTATTTTCGCAGACTCAAAACGGTTGCACATTGATAACCCCTAATCTTGAATACTAACTCTGTTATTACTAGTTGGTTAGACACTTAAACTGTCTGTCTGTCTGTCTCCATGCTGCCACAGCTGAAGCTGAACTAGCATAGCATGCTAAACATGCATTTTACTATTGCTGCACGCATTGCTGACTTTACCCGATTTGATTTGACACGTGAACTGGGAGGTAAACCACACCAAATGTTAGAAAGCTAACAAAAATATTGTGCATACATGATCTCTCACACTCTTCTGAGTTATAAAAAAAAAACCTTAGCTTGCTAGCTAACAGAGCGTGTTTGTAGCCAGTGTTATTGGTTTCTGTAATAGCTATTCATTTAGACATGGCGATTTGCTACTCCTGCTGACATTTTTGCTTGCTCAAGGCGCTAATTAGCTAGCTAACAGACGTTTGCGTCACTTAGGATTAAACTCGCCGGCTGTAAGTTTGTAAAGCATTTAAGTTTCTTGGTTTGACCAAACAGAGCAGTAAAAGGTAGGTATATAGAGTTGCACAACACGTTTCAGCCTCTGAAGCGTTCTGCTGTGAATCTGCTGGGTTGTTGTTGGGTTTTTTTTTTCTCTCACATCACAGCACAATGCCGTACAAACCACACTGCATATGGTTTCGGATATGCACATATTAAATTAAACCCAAGAAAATGATAATCAACTCACCGTTTGAAATGCTCGATAATTTTCTCCTCACGTACATTTTCAGGTAAATTCCCCACCCATAAGTGCCTGGTTTCCCGAACCATACTGCGCGTTTTTGTGTCCCCCGATCATGCAGATGACTTTTTTGGGATTAAATCCGACCCGAGTGTGCTGTGTGGATGAGTTTGCAGAAGATGATGTTCAGAGCTGCGTCGCGAGCGTTTCCACTCTCCGCCTCTACACTACTACTGGAGCGGCTCTGCTCTTGGAAACTGAAGCGCGTGCGTGCGTGCGTGTGCGCTCTGTACTGTGCTGTGCTGCGCTGCGCTGCCCGTGAGGCGCGCGTGCTGAGGTGCTTGCACGAGGACGCGCACTCTTCGCAAGTGCGATGTTGCAGATAATAGGCTTAATAATGAGCTAATAATGTTCCTACCCGTGCAGTAAATTGTGTACCATACATCAAATATATTTCAAGTGTAACAATGTTTAATATAGCTTTACTTTAGACTATAGGTTGTTGAATTTCGTAACAGGGCAGAAACAAAGAGCGATTTCTTGTAACCAGTGCGGATCTAGATGCAGAACAGGAACTATTTATGATTTAAAAGTAGCTTAGTGCCACTGAATTTACTTTAGTATAATATGATCAGTGAACATATTTCATATCGTTCTTAACCTGCCAGATTTTGTGTACAGAGCCCTTGTATATGAATTAATACCGCGAACATTGAGGTGCATGCTTTGAAGCACTCGACGATTTGTTTACACATTCATTGTTCGATTATAATACAATACGAAACGCTTTATGTTATACAAGGTACATGTTTACTCTGTGGCATCTGAAAGACGTTATGCTTATAGTGTGTAGGTCAGCTCGTGCAAATAACACGGCTTTAAAAAAGCACACGAAATGAACGAATAGTGCCTTGACTATATCAATATTTTTTAGCTTACTATGTGCTACAACCTGTAAAGAAAAAAGACTTTAGCGACATATTGCAAATAAGATAACAGTAAATATTTTTTTAACTCTCTGATGTGAAACAGTGTTCACATTCCAACAAACAAGGGATAATGCATTATTTTGCCCCATGCCTGCATAAATCCATTACTTTCACATAAACTCAACCTGCACAGTAAGGCTAGAAAATATAAGCTAGCTGACATTTTCAAACTGCGCACAAAAATCTCTGTATAAACATTTGTCTAAAACAAGTTATAATATCAAATAATCTGTCTGAAATCAAACATAAGGTAGTGATCACACACGGAGCCAATCTGTTCTTAGTAAATATAACATCTGATATAATGCAGCACTTTTTTTTTTATTATCAGTCTGCCCCTGTAGTGATGACAGATTACCCTAAAATATGTTCAGTTCTAAACACGAAGGCAATACATGTGGTTTTGTGTCTGTAATAAGACCCTATTTCCCGAAATCGACGTTACTACTGACGTAAAGAACGCGTTTTTTATTCAGTATTACAATTTGCAGTATTTTTTTATTTGGAGTGCATATTTTACCCACCAGTTTCAGCTAATATAACACAAACGGTGAACGATTTATAACACATGCTGCTGTTGAAGAAAGCAACATCACTGAATTTGACAGCCCTGAAAAGCAATGAGCCGAAACACGCATGCGTCAAAATGCGGCAAATCCAAAAACTGCAGTGGATACTTTGCGCATGCGCAAAGCACGCCCACACCGGGACTTGACAAAGAGCAATTACCATTCTGCAGTGCAGAGTGGCGGAAATTTCTGGAAAACATTTGCGGGATGTGAAATTGCGTCGTTCGTTAGAGAAGGCAAGCAATAAACACAAAAGCTGCAGATTACAGGACTGTATTGAGGATTATGTGGATCTACAAAAGTCCTCGAAGGAAGAGAAATAAAGCAGTAGTCTACTTTATTGAACACGATGCTTTTGGGATTGGAAAACATCTTTTGGGGCTACTTTGGAAATACAAATTTGTCTACTGCTGTTCTGTGAAGTAGGGGACAAATAATCCAACAACAACAATAAAACTTGGTTTGGATTGCATTGCTGATAACACTCCCCTACAGTCGGAATAACTACGGATTGAAAAAAAAAATGTTTTACTCATGGGTTAGATTTAGGAATTCCAAAAGTTGGAAGAGTGTCGGAATAGCATCAAAGTTTTAGGTCAATAACAGTTTACATGTTATATCCTAACGTGGATTTGAACGTAAAACATTGGTCCTCCGTTGTTCCGTTTAGTCCTTGTCTCTTCTTCCTCTTTTTATTATTATTATTTTAAATATCTTAATCAGTGCAGATTATACCGAAGGGCGTATCTAGAGGCAGATGCTGTTTCTACAATATTGCTATTTGTTTCAGTGTAGTCTGCTCGCTATTAGAGTGATTTGTTGTCCGAGAAAATTGAACAATCCCAGTTATCTGAAATATGACGCCATTTTGAACAAGGTCTCACGCGCCGTTCATGACAACAGAACAATTAGCTTCAGACAGCAGCGGCCATTTTGTGTTTACAAAAAGATTGTCTTGTGTTAGGTTTATTAGGATGAAAAGATAACGACGTTTTAATACTAATGTTACATATTTGGTTATATTATTTGCGCCCAGATACGTTTGTTTCAGATAATAAATCCTGTTAGCTAACTCAGCGCAGTGAAGCCACTTTGTTAGGGTTTCCCTCTATGGGATTTTGCCTTTTAAGGAAAAATCGGTTAGGCCTGTGAAAATCAAATGGGTTGCCTCCCCCCTCCCCGCTTCTCATTTTAGCTTAATAAACGAGTCTGTTTTCTTCCAGTCATATTTGTCCAGTGTTATCAAGCTTGATTAAAAAGAAGCTACATAAAAATTAGACTGCAGAAAAATTACTTTTTGCTAATGTACTTCTATAAAGGGAACATATGAATACCATCGCCTTTGCTTGTATTTAGTTGCTGTAGCCCAATATGGACATAATACAATGTGAAGTTTGTGTTCAGCTATTTAAATAAAGGTCTTGATAAATTGTTTGCCATGTTGTAATATGAAGAACATTTAATAAAATATTGTACATTATGAAACACTTCTACACTGGGCTTCTCTCCCCCATTTCTTTAAAATATAATGATGTGGCTTCAGGCTAATGGTTTCATCAGATCTGCATATTTTATTGATTCTATTCTTGATTTCTGAAATAAATATCAAATCGTTTATCCTTTTTATATTCAAATCTGAAATATTGATATGCCAAAAATCAGTTCATCTGTCATATACACACACAGGACCATGTAGGCCATTTTACAAAGCATAAATGATCTGTTGACCTGCTATTACATTAGTATATCACATTAGAGTATGGACTGGAAAATCTTGTTTTCCTGAAAATCATTCTCTCCTGTTCTAATTGCTTCTGGCAGTCTCTTTTTTTTTTTGTCTTCCCTTTTAGCATTTTATGCCTCAGTCATATTTGTCTGATTTCTTTGGTCTTCTCTGGTCTCCATTTTTCATCACAAATCGTCTGGGAACATCTGCAACATCCTGCATGAATAGATATGCAAGGTGTATAAATATTTGCACAACTTCATACATTGGTAGGCTAGGTTGAGGTTAATTCCCACTTACCTTAGAGGTGCTATTCAGTAGTTCCTGAGCTGGTAGCAGACAGGCAGCTTCCCCAATGAAGCACAGTAGGATGTGGAGCACATCTTCCCACCTTCCCACAGTAAGCATCAATAATAATAGGCCGCCCAGGCGCACCATCACTGTGTTCAGAAGAGCCTGTCCGATAGGCTGCCGATGCTGTTCCTCTGAAATAAAGTAAGTGTAGGTTTGTTGTGTATTCATGTTTTATACCTGAAACAGGCATCCCAATACACGGCCTAGTCAACCTATCTGCTGAAATCTTAACAAAGGTACCATAAATAGAGGAAGGTTGGGATAATTTAAATCCAATATCGGCTATCTGTACAATGTACAATTTGGCAGAGAAATCACTTTATCTACATTGTGCTTACTGCAGAGTGCACATGCATTTCTTGAAATTTGCTCCCCTTGTGTTGCAAATTGCTATTTGTGTGATATAGTTGATTATGCACATATAAGTTGTGAGGTGTGGTGAATTTGATAAGTTGCCTGACAAATACAATGGAAGCCTCCATGTCTCACCATGCATATAGACGACAAGTAGGGTGTAGCAGATTGTGAGTGGTGTCCAGAACCTCAAGGCCTCAGTAGTTGACAGAAAGTGCTGGTTGATGCTTGATATGGCAGCAAATCCAGCCACACAAAATGTCAGAATCAAGGCACTGCAAAGAAAAGGCAATATAGATGTGCCAGACGTCAGGAGGCCAATACAGACCCCACAGTACCGCTGGGTACTGTGTATTGGGTACATTGTCTTTACGTGGTGCCATAATCTGGAACACTGGCTGGCCAAAAACCAGCTCAGTGCTGCAGCAAGGAGGAAATTTAGCCAAGCTTGTGGTGCCCCCTCATGGAGAAAATAAAGACTGCAGTTTAATGCACAGCCCAAAGAGAACTGGCACTGCACTAGCAGCTGTAACAAAGTATCACCCAGTGGATTCTAGAACAAAAGAGAAAAGATGCTGTTTTTGATCTAATATACAATAAAGCATTGATATTATCAGCAGCTGAATAAATCATTTTTATCTTACTGATGAGGCTGTGAAGCGTGATGAAATTGCTCGAAGAGAGAACTCAAGAACCACTAATGCTGCAACTCTAGAACCCACAAAGGCAAGAGTCACTGTCAGGATCCAGAACTGGATTCTGTCTGTTAGACCACCAATATGAGTGCGCATGTTTTTTATGTCATCTTTGCTGTCTGCTGTACTTTAGAAGCAAGAAAAGAATTATTAGGACAAGAATGAAACAAAGTGTTTTGTTTCATAATCATAATCAGCATGTCCATATAATGAAGTTTATATATAGACATCTATTTGTATACTAATTTGCATAGTTTGTTCTTCAGAAAAAAATCCACTAGAAGATAAAAAGATTATTTTGAAATGGTCGCGTGAGCATCACATTAAACACTCTCTTCCAGTTAAAACAATTTTAACTATAGTATGGTTTGGGGAAATTGGGCCCAGATTTTGTTTGCTGCAGAAAATGCAATGGTCATAGCAGAGTTAAGACTCTTACCTCTGTGCTTCAACGAGTAAATGAACCCTTAAAAGGATGGAAAGCACTGAGATCCCACATGCTCCTACAAGCCCTGTCATTAATACCATCAGAAACATAAGTCAGTAACAGCACCAAATGCAAACATAAAGGGCAAACATGTACTTTTCATTAGTTTGAAGCCCTAAAATAACTTAAATAATAAAGTAAAATCTGATTATATTGCAAAACATTTCCTTTAAGTACAATATGTTCCAGAGCTATTGAAGTCTCAGGTAATAATAAGCAAGACCCCCCACGGATCTTTATGTTCAAAATATCTCATTAGGTCAACTAAAAATGTATGAAATGTTTGAGACACAAACTAAATATTGATTCATTTGAGATCGTTAGAGGATACAGTTAAAAGAGACTTTTTCTTTTTTTTTTTTACCATAATCAAACATAATCAAATGTGGGGAAAAAAAACAACAACAGCTAAATAACTGGAAAAACAATTATATTAAGGTAATATGTAATATATTTAAAATATGAAAAAAGTGTCATGAATATGCCTGAAAATCTGGAGCGTGGTATTGGGAGAATTGTATATGTTTAGTGTAGAATTTCACTAAGTCTTTAAAAAGTACAAGATTCCACCGCTGTGCTGATGGGTATTTTTGGAGGATGAGTAAGACGAAGCATCTACAGTCATCAAACTAAAATATATGCACTTTATGTCTTATGTAGCTTCACTGGAACTAATTGGAACGGAAGTTTTCAAATACCAACAAAAAAAAGCTTTTGGTTCCAGACATCACAGGTCAGCTTGTCAAAACCAGATGTGCAATTTAGAAAACACCATGTGACCACAGCACAAAGTAAGCTGATAGATATATGAGGATAGTTTTGCCCTCAAAGGACCAAAAGTGATTACATCATTGTCATCATGGACCCAGAGCCTAAAATTCAGTAATATATGAAATGTTCATGAGTACAATGATCCAAATCATTACTCCACACAATATAAGTCTCAAATGACAAAATCTAACTTTTGAAGTTGCACCAGCTAATCCCTTCACCGAAACCCCAGTGAAATCCTCTGGGAAAAACTAAGTGAGAGCTGAAGAAATAGATGAGTTTTTTGAGCAATATGGATAGATTTTGCATGCAGACACAGTCCAAGATGTTATGCAAAGATTCAACATATTTATCTAGGTAAAATGGAAATAAAATACAAAATTCAAGGGTGTTGCTATTTTTTGGCAAGTGATATTACAGATTACTTCTTCTAAGTAAGTGTAAATGTTGAGAGTATAAGACATCTGTTCAAAAATGACGTGTACATTTTATTCATTATCTTTTGTTCATTTTAAAGTACAATAATTCTGGAAAACACTGTAATACCAGCTGTAGCAACTGTGGAAAAACGATAACATAATTTGGATAATTTCTTTAGTTTACTGTTATTATGACTGCAATGTGCCCATAAAACATTTTTATCTATTTTCTATTAATGTTCTATTAATGTTTTGTTTATATATATATATATATATATATATATATATATATATACACACACAGACACACACACACACACACACACACACACACACACACACACAGTACTGTGCAAAAGTACAGTATACAGTATATGGGCACCCTATTTTTTTTTAGTACAAATTTTGTTATAGATTTTTATTTTATGACTTCTACACTATCGAGTCAGTACAAAAACATTTTAGACTTCCAAACATTAATTTTCCAGCACAAAATTAAATGTTAAAAGAAGAATGTTTGTATGTCAATAAAGAAAGTAGCATATTATGTAAGAGACCACTTTTCAGACAAAGACATAATGATGGCTGCTGGATTTTGCTGCAAAAATAAGAAGCAAGTGCGACAGTCCAAGTCTCCAGAAGAACCGTGGCTGGTTCTGCAAGATGCTCATTTCCTTATAAAACTGCACTAATGGTACCTGAGACTACTAATTTTTTTTTTTTTTTTTTAAGCAAAGGGTCATCACACCGAACATTGACTTAGTTTCATTTATTACCGTTTATTGCTCTTTATAGTATTTTTTTAAATGTAGAAACTTTTACTTTCGTTATTTTTGAAGGCATCTTTGCTCTACAGCATTTCTGTGCATGTGCTTAAGACTTTTGCACAGTACTGTCTGTGTAAGTATATATTAAAAGAATAAATTCAAATTGTAAGTAATTCCAAATTTTTAAGTTCCTATCAATATTTTTAAACCTGGGTCAGTTTAAAAGTTATTAAAATAATTCACCCCTCCACATATTAATCAGTTTTTTAAAGTGTTTAAAAAAGAATATGCACTTTAACAAATCAAAGATTAAACAAAATTAAATTCAGTGCCCTCACCTTGTAAAATACAGTCTAGAGGATTTGCATCAGGTATTAGCCAAGTAGGTAAACTTGGTACAAACCAGGAAATGAAGGACAACATCTCACTTTACCCTGTCTGTGCAAAAATCAGTTTATGAATTCAATATGAGTCAGAGTGGCTTTACAGTAATTTATCTGCAGTTAAATTCAAACTTGAAAGAAATAACATAAATGTTTTACTTACAATATAGCTATATTGTTGTGTTGTTGAAATTCTCTCCTGTTTAAAACCATTATCTGTAGCTGGTGTGCTAGCAGTCGGTCAGATAAGCACTGTCTCAAAGGTCATTTGTGAGTTCACCATCGCTTATGTAATCATCAAGCCCTCCCAAAGAAAGGAATAAGCTATTTATCTGTGTTAGTCATCATTGTTAGCTGAAATGACACATGTTGGTAAAATGTTTGTCTAATGATTGTGGGAATGAGTATCACTGAGTAAGACTATCAAAATTTCTAATGCTTATCTTTCTATTGGCCCTGACAGAAAGAGCTGACACAATGATCAGTTTAATTGCAAGGGCATTACAATGCTGAATTAAAGTTTTAAGCTCAGAAAGCATGTATTACTAGTACATAGTATATAAATGGAATCAGGTCTAACCTGTTTTCTATAACATATCTCAATCATTTTCCATTCAAAAAATCTAATATCTTAGCAGGTATGGTGGGATATATCTATATTTTTCACACCAAGTTTGAAGAACTCATGATGAATGACAAATCACACTGTTCATATGCAAAAAATATATATATAATAATAAATATTTTGGGTTGCTAACTATTTTATCCCAGTTACAGTAAAAAAAAAAAAAAAAAACCGACAAAAATCCTGACGCTAAGATCTATATCTCAAAGGCCTACATAATATTAGCCAATATACACAACCGAATGTTTCCTTATATATAAGTATGTGTGTGTGTGTATGTGTGTGTGTGTGTGTGTGTGTGTGTGTGTGTGTGTGTGTGTGTGTCTGTAATTTGGTCTTAAATGTTAAAAGAATATAATGGCCCCTGAATATAATCTCCCTGTTCCATGTTTTAACTTTGTCTAGGTGCTGGGTTGCATGAAATCTTTTAGCCATCCCTCTGACAGAATCTTGCTAGATTGAATAACAAAAACAGGTCACTACTGCAAATAATTGGGTGAATATGCTGTCTAACTGCATTACTAAGAAAGTGGCAAAGACAAAGGCATATGATCTTTTATTACGCACCAAAACACCATTTACTAAAACTCCACAATGGGCATTAAAAAAGTTTTAATAGAGTACATGAGAAGTCATAAAGAACCATGGCAACAACCATATCATTCATAGCTCTTTTTTTTAATTTATAGGTCATTAACTTGCCCTAGTTAAAATGCATAAAGTGCAGAGAAAGACAAAACACACACCCTAAAGACAAGCCCAAGACGTTTTAAATACTGAAAAAAAAATCTGTGTTAAAAAATATCTATGAGCCATTTGCTGGCCTATGTTGGTGCACTAGCTAAAACACCATAGAAGATAAATAAGCACAGATCTGCCAAAGCTACACAGAAAGAGTGAGCAGAAGTACTGCTTTGAAAGGATTACAAAGGATTTAAAAATCCTATGTCACATGTATATACTAATGACAATACCATCTTCACTGCTCAATGACATTACAGTTGGTTGACTCTATGTGAGCACGGTTGAATGCTCAAATCTGATTGGTCAGGTGTGCATAATTTCGTATAACAGCACAGTTCGGACAGTAGTTGTAGACAGTAGTAGCTGTAACATGAACGATAGGTTAATATTAATACACTTCTTACAGTTCGTAAACAGATTTGTAGAACAGATGATCAGCATAATCTCAGACTAACCATAAATTGGTTTTAAAAACATGTTGTTCTTTAATAAAGTAAAACCTATAATCGTTGATGTGTTTTTTTTTGTTTGTTTTTTTTTTTGTTAGGAGACTTTTATTTAACATTGATGGAAGGAGTCATGACTGTAAGCACTTTATATCAGTCACAGTGCTTTGAGAAGAATATCAACGCATAAAAGTCTTGGTGGCCTTCTGGGGTTTAGCGGCACTACGCTTGTGCGTTTTGCCGTATCGCACCATGTCGTGTTATTCCTTACATAATGTAATGTTTTCTCATTATAACGAGATGTTATTACAAGAAAAACACCTTATGTTAATGACATCACGAAAACGAAACATTGTAGCACAGTTTAGAATCATAAACAATGTTTATCCAGCTGCTGAAATTTTATGGAAAAGGTTCCATTTTTAAGTAAATCTTTGTGGATTCTGTTTGAAAGAGCCTGAAACTATTGAGCATTTAATGTAAAATTTAAACGTTTTAATGTTTTTTTTATTTTTTATTTTTATTGTAGTTTCTTTTATACTGATTTTGCTACAAGCTTATGAGTAAGCATATGTACACTAACTATAGATATATGTGATATAATTGTGTAGTTATTAGTTATTGATATAATTGTGTAGTCATTAGCTATTATGTAATGTGTATATGACAAATAAAAAATCTTGAATCTTGAGATATATTTATGTGCATATTTCCTAGTGTATAAGGTTTCATATTGAAGTTACTGTTCTCTACTTGAGTTTGTAAATTGAAATTGTATAATAATAATAATAATAATAATAATAATAATAATAATAATAATAATAATGTACGATGTAAGCAACTGTTCAAACGCTGAACAATCCCATAATGCAGCTCTACGTGACGTCATTGAATGTCGTAAACGGAGCTCCTGCCGGCAGGTGGCGATAGCGCGTAGCACTTCGATCCCCGCAAGGACTAAAGGCTACTTCGGCTGTAGAAAAAGAAAATGTGCTTTCGTAGGTAGATGAGTATAGGGAACTCCCTGAAGCTAGTAACTAGCTAGCAAAGTGTGGGAACATGGAAGATGAGGAGATAGCTGAAAGCTGGGAAGAAGCTGCCGACAGTGGGGTGAGTATGAGGCGATTACAGGGCGGTCACGGCTGTTTGAGTGGAAGCGCCTCGCTGGGACGTGGTCAGTTAGCCGTGTGATCTGTAGGGCGTGATGTCGGAAGGGAAAGAAAGTTAGCCAGCTAGGCCGCGGGGGAAATGCCTCTGTATTGGGTGATATTGTTTACGGTTCTGAATCTGTACTTAAGAGTAAGAGAGTTTGTTTTAAAATTATATTTAGGTGGCATAGCTTGATAGTATATCTCGAAATACAATACAGCGTTGGCTTGATGAATAGTTTTAACTGCGTGCTGTTCTGTTAGCGAGTTAGCTCGTAGCTGTGTGTGTAATTTGAATAAGAAAAACTCGACTTCTTCATGTGCTAGCATGAAATAATTCACTGTAATGTAGCTTGGGAGTCGTTAAATTGTTATTTGTTTTATTTAACGAATCTTGTACGCTACTTTGACCCGAACTACCTCCGCTCAATTAGTTAGCAGTCCCCAAAAAAGGGCAAGTGCGAGTGTGGTCATGACTGCTGCTAGCAGCTTAGCCACTAAGCCACTTCATGAGCGAGTCTGTATTTTAAATGCACCGGAATGGAGGCAGTTATTTGTTGTAGGCTCTTTTCAGGCTTTCCTCTTTAGGGAGATATAAACGTATTAACAGTTCAAATAGTAGTCACATTAGGTAAATGTTAACGCTTTTTATTTCTCATTTTCAGCTCAGTATCCATCAGTACTGTATGTTAAAATGTTGACTTTATATCAACAGCACTTTTCTTAGTTAAAGTGTGTGGTGTTGAGCTTTAGATAGGGGAAAGGAACAATTTAATAGGAGAAACAGTGTCTGGAATAATTCTAAACCATTTATTTCACTTAACAAGTCCATTAGGCTTATAGTTATGATGACTAACAATTTTAATAGTAGTTTAAAGAAAACTACTGTATTGTCAGGCTGTTTTAGACATTCGTTAATCAGTGATGAGATCTATTAAGCATGCAGTTAATATTAGATTCTAGTCCCTTGTTGAATTTAATAGATGAGTTTCAAACACAAACCCAGATCTATTTTAGATATGTAGCTAGATGTGTACTTGTCCTTCAGAAAAGTAGGTTAACAACCAAAAAAGAAAAGAAAAAAACTCCTCCTATTGACTTAAAAAAACAAGTTTTTATTTTGTTTACTTCAAGGGAGTCCATGCACCTCAGTGCTGTAACTATAAAGCAAGCTACTGTCCAAGTCCCACCGCCTGCTGCACCACACACATCGGACAAGGTGCTGTAGGTACAGCTATTTTTATTAGGTGGATTAATTAGTGAACAAATGACAGAAGATCTTTTCAGAATCAGGAACATGTGGAAACACTGACAAAATCAAGCAAAAAAGCCCAGCATGGTCATAGTAACTTTACTTCTGGCACATGTAGCTTGTGGTTAAACGTGTTTAGAGGAAAGAAAGGTGCTAGTCAGGCTCAAATAATATTCTTATTAGGCATATCAACTCAATGACATGGCCAGCAAACAGTTCGGATCTCAATCCGATTACAAATTGATGGTGGAAATGTAAAAAATTGGTCCATGACAGGGCTTCATCCTGCAAAGCTAATCTGTGAACTGCTATCTAACTGTCTTCCGTCTTGTGCTTCACGGAAAACGTGGCTGTGTGGATGGATAACCGGACTCAGCTGGCAGGCTTCCGACTCTTCAGAGCGGATCGCAACACAGAACTTTCAGGCAAGACGAAGGGTGGAGTAATTTGTTTTTACACAAATAGTGGTTGGGGCAATGATGTGACAGTGATTTCAGCAGTACTGTTCTCCTGATCTCGAATCATTTTTCATAAACTGCAAACCCTTCTACTCCCCATGTGAGTTTGCTTCATTCATACTGGTCGGTGTTTACATTCCACCACAAGCCAATGTGCAGTAGGCGCAGCGTTTGCTTACCGAATAGATACTGTGTGTGGAGCGCACATACCCGGACTCATTTGTTATTGTCCTTGGAGACTTTAATAAAGGTAATCTCACACATGAACTTCCCAAATACAGAAAATCCATTAAATTTTCCGACCAGAGAAGAACATTCTGGATCACTGTTGCACTACAGTAAACAATGCCTATAACACTGTCCCATGAGCTGGTCCATCTGATTCCTGCATACAGGCAGAAACTAAAGCTTTCCAAACCTGTTGTGAGGACATCAAAGTAGTGGACCAGGGAGGCTGTGGAGGATCTTCAGGCATTCTTGGACTGTACTGACTAGGATGTATTCAGGACTGTTATCAACAGTCTGGATGAGTACACGGAGACTGTGATGTGGTACATACGCTACCATCATGCACCAGGGTGAGTTATAACAATGACAAACCCTGGTTCACAGCCTGACTCACAGTTAAGGCTGGAGAAGGAAGCTGCGTTTAAGAGTGGGGACATAATCAGGTTTAAAGAGTCAAAGTGCAAGTTTAGGAAGGTGGTGAAAGAAGCTAAATAGCTGTACTTTGAAAAACTACCACAGCAGTTCTCAGCCAATGATTGTGCTTCTCTCTGGAAAGGGCTCACACCGAACACAAACTGACTGCAAACCTAAAGCCCCCCCACTCTGCTTACGACTTGCGTCTGGCCAACAGCCTGAACGAGTTTTACCTGTCACCTTGAAAGACAATGGGACCGTCCATCCACCATCACCCAACACCTAAGGAGAGATACTTTGAGTCTTCAAGAGACCTCTCGCAAAGCAGCTGGACCAGACTCTGTCCCTCCATCCACCCTGAAATATTGTTCTGATCAGCTGTCTCCACAGACCCTCTCCTGGACCCTCTGCAGTTTGCCTACAGAGCCAACAGGTCTGTAGTTGATGCAGTTAACATGGCCCCCACTTCATCCTCCAGCACCAGAACTCCTCAGGAACCTATGCCAGGAGCCTGTTTGTGGATTTCAGCTCTGCTTTCAACACAATCATCCTGGCTCTGCTACAGGACAAGCTCTCACAGCTGAGTGTGCCTGATTCCACCTGCAGGTGGATCATAGACTTTCTGTCTGATGGGAGGCAGCACATGAGACTGGGAAAACATGTCTCTGATTCCCAGACCATCAGTACTGGTTCCCCCCAAGGCTGTGTTCTTTGTCCACTACTCTTCTCCCTCTATACCTACAAACTCCAGTCACCAGTCCGTCAAATTGCTGAAGTTTGCGGACGACACCACCCTCATTGGGCCCACCTCTGAGGGGGATGAGTCTGTCTACAGGTGGGAGATTGACCATTTGGTGACCTGGTGCAGTCAGAACAACCTGGAGCTCAACGCTGTGAAAACAGTGAAGATGGTAGAAGACTTCAGGAAGAACCCAGCCCCACCTGCCCCCCATCATCCTGTGTGACTCCCCAGTCGATATTGTGGACTCCTTCTGCTTCCTGGGAACCATCATCACCCAGGACCTCAAGTGGGAAATGAACATCAGCTCTCTGACTTTAAAAATCTCTGCTGGGAACGTAATTTGCTGCAATCTGCCACCCCTTCATGACCTGTACACTTCCAGGACCCTGAAACAGGCAGTTAAGATTGTGGCTGACCCATCTTACCCTGGACACAAACTTTTCGAGGCACTCTCCTCCGGCAGGAGGCTGAGGTCCATCAATACCAAAAACCTCCTGCCACAAAAACAGTTTCTTTCCATCTGCAACTGGACTCATTAACAATACTCAGGACCCACCATGGTCTCTTATCTGCCTCCATGGACATTACATTAACAAACAACCCCACGTTCTTGTTTCATATGCCTTAAGTTAACACACACAACTCGGACTGCTATACTGCACCTTTTTATTTCAACTGTGAGCATTTGCACTGGCCCACTTTTGCACATCCTGCATTAATGTACAGTTAATGTCTTTATTTATTTTTTTCCTAAATCTTTATTTATATATTTATGCTCATAGTTTACATAGCTTTAGACTTATACTTCCCATTTTCATAACTTTCTCTCTTGTTTATCCTATTATTTTATTTCTTGTATTGTACTGTTATTGTTACACACCAGTACACCGCGACAAATTCCTTGTACATGTAAACCCACGGTACTTGGTAATAAAGGTGATTCTGATATTCAAGAAAGTTGAACCAGCTTGATGGATAATATTGGTTTTCATTAGTGAAGTCCATGCCTCAAAGAATTCAGGCTGTCATAAAAGCCTGAGGAGGAGCAACGAAGTACTAATTGGGATTTTATTTAATTTTTTATATATTTTTTTTTTATGATTCCTCTACTTGATCTGGGGGAAAAAATATGCCATTAATTAAACAAATTACATTTGAGGTATGTTTCACGCAGCCAGAATGTTCAGCTATTAAACACATTTTTTTTTTTTTTTTTTTTTTTTTTTTTTTTTTTTTTTTTTTTTTTTTTTTGTCAGCTGTGATTTTATTTGCTACGAAGTATAAAAAAATAAAATAAAAAAAAAAGCCGTGTATACATTCTCTATGTGTGGTGACTCAATTTTTAACAGGGGGTGTAGCTGAAATTTAGGCCAATGATTTTTTTTGTTTTGTTTTGTCTTAACTACAGTACCTCGTCATACATTGTTACATCAACATACATTACCGTTAACTACCACTTTGTAGCGTAGTCAATTATGTTTAGAGACAAACAAAGCATAGAACTGGGTAGCAGTTTAGTTTATATACAGTGTTTATAAAATTGAATGTGAATGAACAGTAGTTTGTGAAAGAAATTAGTGACTGTTGTTCTATCCTAATATTTTACATATCTAAATCACTGTGTGTGAACTGGCCTTGCTTGTTGAGCAGCTAAATCTCTGAACTGAAATTTATCCCTGCTGTTAATTTAGCTGCTGTACTAAGCATGTATAAATAACTTGGTGAAACTGCGATACTTGACACTGTGGCACAGAGGCTCCTTGTGCAAGCAAATACTACCCTTAATGTTTTGAAAGTGTACTCTCTTGCCTGTACTTGGGGAGAGCATTTATGCAACTTCAAAATTATAATTTCAGGAAATGGAGAGACGGTTGGAGGAGAAACTTCGCATCAGTCAAAAAGAGAGGTACGTCACATTTTAAGATGTTAAGTACAGCCCCAATTCCACAACAGTTGGGACGTTGTAAAAAATTTTAATAAGACAGAGTGCAATGATTTGCATATCTCATAAACCTGTTATTCACAATAGAACATAGACATATCAAATGTTTCAACTGAGGAAATGTACCATTGTAAGGAAAAAATAAGGTAATTTTGAATTTGAACTAATTAAGTTAATTGGCAACAGGTCAGTAACATGATTGGGTATAAAAAGAATATCTTAGAGAGGCAGAGTCTCTCAAAAGTAAAGATGGGATGAAATCTGGATGTTGCTCTAAAACCTGTATATACCTTTCAGCATTGATGGTGCCTTTCCAGATGTGCAAGCTGCCTATTCCATAGGCATTAATGCACCTCCATACCATCAGAGATGCAGGCTTTTGAACTGAGCGCTGATTAAAAAACCGGTTGGTCCCTCTCCTCTTTAATCCTCTTTAGTTTAGAGGGCGCGGTGTTCATGACTTCCAAAAAATAATTTCAAATTTTGATTCGTCTGACCACAGAACAGTTTAACACTTTGCCTCAGTCCATTTTAAATGAGCTTTGGCCCAGAGAAGACTGTGGTGTTTCTGGATCATGTTCACATATGGCTTCTTTGCATGATAGAGCTTTAACCAGTGTTTGTGGATGGCACGGCGAACTGTGTTCAGACAATGACTTCTGGAGGTGTTTCTGAGCCCATGCAGTGATTTCCATTACAGAATCATGTCTGGTTTTAATGCAGTGCTGCCTGAGAGCCCGAAGATCATGGGCATGCAATATTGATTTTCGCCCTTGTCCCTTGTGCAGAGATTTCTCCAGATTCTCTGAATCTTTTGATGATATGATAATGAGTCCTTATTGGTCACACATACAGTAGAGCACAATGAAATTCTTTTCTTCGTATACCCCAGCCTGTCAGGAAGCTGGGGTCAGAGCGCAGGGTCAGCCATGATACAGCGCCCCTGGAGCAGAGAGGGTTAAGGGCCTTTCTCTATAATGTATTGTAGATGATGAGATATTCATAGTCCTTGCAATTTTACACTGAGGAACATTATTCTGAAATTGTTCCACAAATTGTAGACGCAGTTTTTCACAGATTGGTGAACCTCTGCCCATATTTACTTCTGAAAGTCTCAGTCTCTCCAAGATACTATTTGTATACCCAATCATGTTACTGACCTGTTGCCAATTAACTTCCAGCTGTTCCTTTTTAGTAACACTTACTTTTCCAGCCTTTTGTTGCCCGGTCCCAATTTGAGAGACGTGTTGCGGCCATCAAATTCAAAATTACCTTACCATTTTCTTAAAATGGTACATTTCCTCAGTTTAAACATTTGATAAGTTTTCTATGTTCTAGTGTGAATAACATATGGGTTTGAGATTAGCAAATCATTGCATTCTGTTTTTATTGACATTTTACACAGCCTCCCAACTTTTTTGGAATTGGGGTTGTAACTCTTGCTTTGCCTTCAGACTATCAAGTGGGAGTTCAGGTCGCTCACCAATAAAGACTATCATGCTCCAAGATGACTCCCTTCCAGCTGCACCACCTCCACAAATCCGCATTTTAAAACGACCCACCAGCAACGGATCCTTGGGGCCATCTGTAACACAGAGCCGACCCTCACCACAAGTGAAGTCTTTAGCTCAGAGAGAGGCGGAATATGCCGAAGCAAGGAAACGAATCCTTGGCAGTGCTGATGACACACCTCAGGACAGACCTGCGTCAGAAAGGTAATTCAGACTTTGGAACTTTTGCCCATATTCGTCTCCTACTATTTCATACATCCTGCAACTAGATGTGGGTAAACGTGTGGTGGTCTGGGCAATCCGGTGTTAATGTGGCAGGGGGGAGATCTTGTTTTGGCCAAAACAGTGTTTATCTGCTTATAACACAATTTGACGACTCGTTTATGGTTTCTTAAATATAATTCAATGTGGAAATGTTTTTGTTTACTTTTTAATCTTGCTTAGGCTGTCTTCTTGAAAAGAACATGTTGGGTAACGAGCCAGTTTAACAAATGCAGGAGTGAAAACAGTCTGTCTGTCTAAAGATGTCTAAAACCTTCCTGACCGTGAATTTCAGGCTTTGATCAAGTTGTCAGATAGCTATGTGCCATAGAAAAATATAAGTCTTATCAACAAGGTTTGTATTTAGATACCCACTGTTAAAATATCCGTGATGCTCCTTCACCAAAGTAGTAATGGAATCTTTAAATGCAAATTTCGCCCTTTTCATTTTTGGGAGTTAACGTTTAAAATGCTGTAACTTGTGGTTGAGATGCATAAAGTTCAGAACAGGAAAGCCTGTAGTTTTCCCGACGCGTATATCGGTAGATAATGTGAAGGGTTTTCCCAGGCCACAGAATCGAGAGCTTTGGTGAAAGGATCTTATGTTGTGTTCAACTTACCATCTGAAGTGGGAACTTGGAATGATGTAATTTTTGACCTTCATACGTTTGAGCTGTGAGGTGTGGGGAATAACATGAATGCCTCCATGTTTGTCTTTTGTTAGCAAAAATATAGCGGTGAAGTGTGATGTATATTTTCCTATTCAAAACGGCGATCTGTATAGTCCGTGTAATAGATTTAACAATCGAATGTGTCTGTATGTTGATTGATCTAAAGCAAATACTTGTGTGTGTGTGTGTGTGAGAAAATTATTTAGAAGTAGACTACTTTGATTACTGTTGATGCTGTTGTGTTGATTTGATATCACCTGCTGGTCGTTTTCTTTGTTTTAAATTGTCGGAGGTCAGAAATTCAGAGTTACAAGCCGACCACGGAATTAGTAGTGTTTGAGCTGATTTGTATTTAATTTGCTAAATCAAATACATTACAAGCTAATACACGTCATGGTGTGTAGTGTGCTTAAACACATCTCTATCTTTAGGTCACCACGTGCAGGAAACCATACACCTTCAGAGGACACGAGATCAAACAACCACGTAGTTCGGCAGCCAGCAGGTCCAGATGGTACACAAGGCTTTCACCAGCGCAGATAGGAACAATAAAGGCCTGGGAGTACAGGAGAACTCTTGGTCCATCTCCTAACAAACAGTTCAAATTCGGATCATTTAAAAACAACAACAACAACAACAAAAAAACATATTTAGGATGTGGGATGTTTATGAAATGAGAGGACCTCATCCTCACCCATCATGGCTCCTGAGCCAGTGTGGAATGTAAAAGGGGAGGAGATATAACATGGAAGAGCAAATTTACACTGTGATGAGAACGACTTCCAGACACTGCTCACTGTGATCCCCCTCCTCTCCCAAAAAGAAACACTTAATCAGTTTCCCTCAACACCTTAACTTACTGTGACTGGTGACCCGTCTGCCAACGGACAGCTTTTGACCTTGAAGTGGTCTGGAGATAAGTCATGACCCCGTCTTTGAGGAAGACGTTTGGAGCAGAGTGCGATGCCACATTATGGTGAGGCTGTGCTGGAAGTGTTGTAAGATGTAGCACAGGTCACCAGCTCTCAGCAATAATATTAAGGATATTTCTCTTATCATTTTTCATTTCATTTCTTTTCCAGACTGCTCTTCCCAAGCTTTTGTATTAGTTGTTTTTGGTTTATTTTGTTTTAACATAGTCCGCTAAATGCCATATGTTTTTAATGGGGAAGGGAATGGTGAGGGTTCAGTGGAAACAAGTCTCTTAAGTTTTGTTTACAATTGTTATTATTATTATTATTATTATTATTATTATTATTTTAATTTTAATCCTGGGTCTTCCTATGACTGTCCTGGCTTCTACATAAAAGAAATTAAGAATTAAAAAAAAAAAAAAAAAAAAACCTAAATTAGTAGGGGGGGATTCTTCTGTCTTTTTATATTCTTTGGGAAGGTAGGAATATTTAAAGATATCAGTTACAAATTATGAGTAATAAATGCTTGTGGTGTTGGAGAGAATCAAAGGGAGAGGCGAAATTGCTGGTTCCTTTTGCTTCTGTTTTTTGTATCTGCTGAAGTAGGAACTCAGGTCACTGACTGAATCAAATATCTATTGATTAGTTTTTAGTAGCTGTGCATGTGGATCATCTGCCACAAGGACACTTCAAACTGGAGTACTGGATAGCCTATAAGAAATAATTTAACGGTTGTTTGTTTGTTTTTGTTTTTTAAGAAAATTAGACTGTGTGCCCCATTAGCAGTTCAAGTGTTCGTGCTGTATTTCAGCAAACAGTAAGCATCATACCACATTACAGCTCGCTGCCTTTCTCTCTTTAGTTTCTTATACTAATCACAAACTCCATCCCTCCTTGCTGTGTTGTCATGTAAAATCTTTGTTGGAAAAATATAGATTTGTACGGGAATGTACCCTTTAATCTTTGCAAATGTCCATCTGTTATACTGTACCAAATCAACCAGAATGATTTATCATGAGCTGTTCATGAACATGGACACCTACTTGTAAATACTTTACAAAATGCCCATTTAATAAAGACTTTTTAAGGTAATGAATTTCAAAGCTTTAAATTTCTATATTTTAGAAATGCTACTATTCACATATGTAAATATAAATAAAGATTAGGATTTATGAACTATTGTAAAAAGTCAGGGTCCTGAATATTATACACATTGCTTTATTATGATAATTGTGCCATATATAATAGGCAGTAGACATTTGTATCAAGATCAATTTTCATAATGAGTATTTCCCATTAACAGGACTGAGAGCCGGTGCAGTGCACATGACATATTCCGTCGCTTTAGTCAATCCTTCATTATAAATATTTGCAGCACTGAAAAATGTAGTCAGTGACTTTGGCCATCTGATTTATGTGCAAGATGCAGTGTGTATTGTATTGCCAAGCTACTGGAGAATGCCACCTTGTCCTGATTGGTTGGATGTTGTGGTCCATGTCGTTTGGGTTTTCCTCAGAGCAGACATTTTATTGACGACTGCCAAAAACTTCTTCAAATATTATGTTATAACTTCACTGACTCCAAATCTATACAATAGGAGGTAGTAGTCGATTAGTGGCACTTTTAGTTATGAAAAATTATGATTAGTTATTTTATTACAAGTGTTCCAGGAGGCTTATGCTAGCTGACTCCGATAACAGAACACTGTGACGGGTAAAGTAGCTGATCCAGCGGTGGCCATGATGGAGTTTCTGCTAGTTGTGCATCCAAACGCTTGAACTGCTTTTTTGACTCCTGCTTTCCACGAAGGGTACGGAGGCAGTTCGGAACAAATGCGTCAATAAGAACCTAAAGATGGAAAAACATCATGGCTGAGAGCAATCCACTATCATCTGTACAAACCTTACCACAAATTAACAGACGGTTGCTGGTTTGGGGTTGAGCAGGTTCATTATACTTTTTTATTTATTTATTTATTTATTTATTTTTATTACCTCCAGCAAGTAGCATATGAAGAAGTTGAGAGCAGCGAGTGCCACCAGCAGCAGGTTGTAGTTCATGTCAGTGATGTTATACAGCTGCAGTACATGGTGAAAAATGGTATTGGGGCCCAGAACCAACCAAAGCATTACTGCAAACAGGACCAGCAGCACAAATAGAAAACCAACTACAAGGAATAACAGAAAATAATGAGAGAAGTTCAAAGGCAGTAGCTCATACAATATGTAGAAAACAGTTTCAGGAATTAGTTATAAGCTTTATACGTTGTACACTGTGTGATTAAAGCAATCTTTTACTTGGCAGACTATGAGAATATAGAATTTGCCCACGATAACATACGGCGATAACGTGTTCTCGGTGTCAGATTAAACACTGAAGATCCTCTTAAAGATAAACCTATGATTAAAGAAAGCTGCTACTATGTCATGAATCAACATGATCTAGGTTCATGCAGAGAATGGGCTTACGCAAGCAAACATTCTTCCAAGCGAGCCTGATGTGATAAGGATTTTTTTCTGTCCATTAACATGATTTATTCACGGTTACCGTATTTGTAGCTGTCCTGTGAGCTTTGTGAAATCCTATGCTGTCTTCCTATTGGTGGCTTTTAGACAAGTCTCATAGCAATATTCACACGCTGACATTTTAACTAAACATTTCTGACACAATTTGTTATTGGCTTTGGCTATTATCTTTATTCACAATAGCATTAAATCAGCCTTTGTTGAACATGTCACATAATGATCTCCAAGAGCGCCCATCTCATCTCACTCAGACTAAAAAGTTAACAGTATAATGCTGGCTTTAGAGGACATCTCAAACAGCCCAGATGCCAAAATGTTCCTTATATTATATATTACCATTTTTGTAAAGCGGTTTCTTGTAAGGGTATCCTTTTGTCACAACTATACACATGATGATGTACTGGAATCCTGAGAGTGCAAATACACTTGAGTCCTCCATGTTTGGCAAATTTTCTGCTCCGGACACAGTGGAATTGAGAGGAACGTACCTACAGAAAGGCAACAAAGAGCATACAATTTTTTTTTATAAAAACATGCACAACAACTATAAATTTATTTCTCAGACTCACCATTCCTGTGATTGGGTGATGAGCAGAGCAGCCACCTGGCCCAGTATGAGCAGCACTGTGTGGAGGAGTAAAGCAGAAAGAACAGGCAGAGCTAGAAGGCTGGCGGGGGGTCGCTGGGGGTGAAGCTTATCACTGGGGCCACCTCGACCCATCACTATAGCAAGCACGGTCACCAAGGGCAAGTCAAAGAAGAGGAACTGCAGATCGCCCAAGTTTGTTTTCATCTAAGCGAGAAAAGTAACTTTTTTTTTTAAATTAAATCAGATCAGACAAGATACATCAAATACATCCAAATAAAAATATAAATAAATGTAAAAAAAAAAAAAAAAAAAAAAAGTCCCTTCCCACCAAGCAGACCTTATATTTCAACCCCCTCTCTGGCAAAATATATACACTCTTGACTAAAACAAGCCACTTTAGATACAGCTTTTACCATCAGAGGGTATTATAAACCCCTCGTTCTTTCATTTCAAACTGCACACACTGTTCTTTATCACTTGGTTAAATCTGATGGTGTTAATGTACAGTCATTATCGTTACACATCTGCTTCAGTCATTACTGCTGCTGCGGGTTTCAATCTGTACTACTGCAACAATTGCACATATTCCTGCAAAATTTGCACACTCTGATTCAGTGTTAATGCACATTTCTTACACACGCTGTCTTGTCTTTTATCATCATCACTTAATTTAGTCTATTGTTTATAGTTGAGTGCGGAGCTGTACCGAACTCAATTACTATCAACACCTGTGTGTGGCAACAAAAGAATGTTGAATTTTAATCATGTGGAACAACTAATCAGTCTGGGGTACTGCTGTAGCCTTTATGTTTGACCTACATTATATGGCCAAAAGTTTGTAGACACCTTATCATCTCACTCATATGTGCTTTTTGAATGTCCCATTCCAGATTTAGTCCCCCTCTGTTGTTATTATAGCCTCCACTTTTCTAGGAAGGGTTTGCACTAGATTTTTGGTGTGGCTGTGTGGATTTGTGCTCATTCAGCCAGAAGAACATTCATGTAGTCAAGCGCTGTTGTTGGACGAGGAGGCCTGGGGTGCATTCTGCATTCATTCCAGTGCATCCCAAAAGTATTCAGTGGAGTTGAGGTCAGGCGATTCGAGTTCAGCCACTCCAGCCTTGGCAAATCATGTATTTATGGACCTTACTTTGTACACTGGGGAATTGTCATGCTGGAACAAGTTTGGACTTGACCCCTTAATACCAGTGAAGGGAAATTATTCTACAGTGTACAAAGCCATTCTATACAATTGTGTGCTACCAACTTTTGTGTGCCAGCAGTTTGGGGAAAAACCACATATGTATGTAGTCAGGTGTATATATTAAATGATTACTGAAACCATACCAATGATTAAAATGAGGTGTATTTAACACAAAGCCTAGTTCAACTTGGCTAACAAACATTAAAAAGCATATATTATAGAGATTATGTTCAAAAGCCAGTTTCAAGGCCCATTTGTAATCACCTTCACTTATAGTGTTCAGTGTGATACTTGCACTACCATTTAACAATGATATTTGTGCTGGGATGTCTTCAAAAAACAAAATGGTCATTTTGCCTTAAGAATAACAAAGTGGATTAAAATATATATATATATATATATATATATATATATATATTACAATCCCTCCATCTCTTATTTACACTCTGGACTCTGGTGATATACATAAGTAGGGAATATAAAATAAAATTTCACAAAAAAAAAAAAAAAGACAGCAGTGAACAGCGCATGAGTATAATAGGCAAATTAATATGGTTGCTTTAATAATGAGTTGTTAAGACAGAATATAGACAGATTAAGCTAAATGTAAGAGAATGAACACTTTAAACACTCACAGTGTAGAGGATGAGTACAGAGGAAAACTGGATCAGACTGTACAATGCCATATATTTGAAAAGACTGAAGGATGTCACCAGTGAGCATCTTCCCTCCCTGTTTAAATAAAAGACATGTTCGTCATTAAAAAGGACAGATATTCCAGAACTGTAAAATGAATAATTCTGTCATATGAATTAAATACATGCTCACTATCTATATTGTACGAGAGGTTTATTCTGCAAAAAAAAAAAAAACCTCTATTTAACCTGATCAGCAAAGGCACACAGCTGATGTTGTCAGATTTGGAGGTAAAGGGAGAGGCAACAGAAGCCTCAGCCTCAGACAGAGAGACTCCAACATCAGCAGCCCTCAGCGCTCCGCAGTCATTAGCTCCGTCCCCACACATGCCCACTCTGTAACTGGAGATGGAAAGCACCAGAGAGGAGAATAAGCTAAGCAATAAACATGTTCACAGCCACAATATGGTTTGCTAACATTATAACGAGTCACTTGTTATAGTTCTGACTAAAACTGAAAGAAGAAATGCTTCTTCTGTATTGCCTGTGAGAAAAACTGAACAAAACATAAGTTAATTCATGGTGTGGTTGCTTTAGAAACCTAAATTGACTAATCCACAATGGGGTGGTGTGATGCAGCCAAATGTGAAGTAGAATTTCCTGTTATCACTTACGTAATAACAGCTGTATACAGTTATTTATTCAACAGCCTCTCTTGAAGTTAGTAAAACCCCAAAAAACCCCACAATTTCTCATGTTACCAAAAAATCCAAAAGCATAAAGTCCTACAGACTCTCCCATGGTGAAGACGCCTTCTTGAAATGTTAAATAAACGTCTCAACACCTTCTGATCAATCAGACTTGAGAATTCAAAAGGTTTTTGGTATGAGCAAAGAAGGCTGTGAAAAATGGTCCTTAATTTTTTGATCTTTTGTTCAAAAAATTCACAAAAATACTCTGCTCTCATAGATATTAAACAATTGCAAACAAAACACAGGTTTATAAAAAAAATTTTTAAAAAAATCTTTGTGTGTTAAATATAGGTGTGCAACAATTATTGGCACCCTTATGAATTCAAAGGAAAGAAATATATTTGAAGTATATTTCCACAGATGTTTTACATTTTGTTTAGTACACCTGGGTGACTAAGAACAGGAAAATTTTCAACCATGACTTCCTGTTTCACAGGGGTAAGACCAAGGAATATAGCTGTGATGTGCGGCAAAAGGTTGTTGAGCTTCACAAAATGGGAAGTGGCTATAAGA
>JANDJT010000050.1:18633432-18643755 GCA_024331685.1 Stegophilus panzeri
GGCTATAAGAAAATAGCACAAGCATTGAAAATGCCCATTTCCACCATCAGGGCAATAATTAAGACGTTCCAGTCAACAGGAAATGTTATGAATCAACCTGGAATTGGTCGTTGTCTATACTGTCTCTATGCACTGTGAAGAGGATGGTTCGAGTGGCCTTCTTTGCTCAAAATTATCAAGGGTGCCAATATTATTATAAATATTTTTTAATAATAAAAGTGATTAGTTTTTCATAAATTTCTTAATTATTTAGCATTTATTTTGTTGCCACTCTTGTTAACAGACCTAAATATGTATTGTGATATGATATTATTGTCAGGTCGCCCTCCTTAAATGTACACAAATTCAAAATTGAACTTCGAACACCCAGTTGGTAGCATTACACACGAGACATGGAAATAGAAATGTAACCGCTTCAAAACCACAAAATTAACATGACACAGAATAAAAACAGCAAAACAGACCTGTCTCTACTCACGGACCCTACTTTGAGAGCCACTACTGTAAATAATACAGCTGTAAAAACTGATCTATAGGCTTAAAACCTCTACAACAGAATATTATAGAATGGTTTATATAGTTTAAAACTTGTCTATTATTTAAGCAATTATTTCAACTAGTTTCTCTGCTCTTACTTACTTCAGTTTCTGTAGAGCTTTAACCAGTTGAGTCTTCTGGTCCGGAGACATCCGTGCATACACTGTACCTTTCATCAGAACCTGCAGCATGCACACATCAGAGTCTTTTCATATCCAATTTGGAAAGCAATCAGTATGTGATGAATACACAAGCAGTTTAGTAATGTACCTTGGGTAGTTGCTCTGGAAAATAATCGCACAGAGCTGTGAAGGACTTTCCATTTATAGCCAAATGATACTTAATACTGTTCTGGTAAAGGCCCTATGGAACAGAGAGCAAGCTTTTAGAATATAAAGTACAATGCTTTTGCTACCCAATTTTAAAAATAAATGCAAGGTACATCACAAATTATATAAATAAAGCAATACATGCTAATGTTGTTCACTGCTTTAAAGCACTGAAGTAAATCAAGTCCTGTATAAGAACCTGTTCCAGAATATCCATGGTCTCTTGAGTGCTGACAACTGCGGACGCACCATCACCTTGATGAAATCGTAACAATGCCATTGAGTTGGCAGTAGGGGGCGATGCATGAACAAAAATAATCTGCTCGTGTAGGGACATCATTCCACATGCTCTTGCTACATTCAGGGCTGTAAGAATGTTATCCCCTGATGGAAAGAGAAGTGAAAGTGAGAAAGAACAAAAAAAAAAAAAAAAAAAAAAAGAAAAGAGTCTGGCAGTGTACTAACAAACAAAATACACTAGTTACAAATCTCATGCTTAGACTACAAGAATTTGTAGATAATGAAAGGCTGGTACTGGAAGCCATATAAATCATGGCAAAAGTTTGATCTGATCATGGGTTTTCAGTGGAAGATTTGGCATAAACAGGAGTTGACAGCAGAACAAGAAGAAGAAGGAGCAGTAGGAAGAGGTGAAAAAAGAAGAAGAAGAAGAAGACGACCTTTATTTGTCACAGATATATTTCTTTACTTTGCATATCACAGCTTGTTTGGAACCCTGACCTGAGTTATAACAGGTAGGATGTGTCAAGAAGAATATTTGTAAGTGGGCTACAGGAAGGTAAATTGTATTTGTTCAGAGGATACAAAAAGTAGTTGAAGGCACTTTTGAAAGACAAAAGTTTTGTCTTTATAATAATAATAATAATAATAATAATAATAATTATTATTATTATTATTATTATTATTATACCACAACTTAGAATATCCATTAAGGAATATGTAAGGGTTTCTTTTGTGAAGGAACATCTTGTTGCCATGTAATTTATAAGGTATGCAAACTTTTGCACTCATCTACAGAAATGTGCAGTGTATGATTATACAGTTTTCATACCAGTGACCATGACAGGGCGGATTAGTGCTTGTCTCAAAATGCTGATGACTCCTGCACTTTCAGGCTTCACCTGGTTCTTCATCACCAACAGTCCCAGGAACTGCAAATCTGCCTCCACATCTACCCTGCCAACAAATACATTGAACATTATGTACAGTCCAAAAAATAAAATAAAAAATGATAATAGGCTAATTTCATCAATCTTCTGAAAGTAGTAAATAAACCGCCTACTTAATAACCTCACAGAACTGACCTTTCAATACTGCTCAGGTCTGTCTGGGCATCAAGCTCCTTATAAGCGAGCGCTAGGACCCTGAAGCCCTCACTCGCAAACTCCTGGAGTGTGCTGGTAAACTGAGAAGGTACTGCCAGGCACAAAGTGAAGGGCAAATAAATCAGATGACTGTTGAAAAGACAAACCGCAAGAAAACAATTGAGAATTTCTAGATTCACAGTTCTTACTACTTTCTTTCACACAGTGGCTGGCCACCATCTCAGGCGCCCCTTTGAGGAAGCAGCAAGCTGAGCCTCCCCCCGAGCCCACTGTCACCACACTCATCCTCTGTAGGGAGGAGGAAAAAGGGAAACGGCGTACTATAGCCACAGGCTGACTGATGGACTGGAAACAAAAATAAAAGGAGGAACAAATAATTAGTGGAAATACTACAATTAAATTGTATGTGTGATGTGAAAGATACAGTAACTTATTTTGGTTTGCTTTCATTTCCTCAGTGTGTACTCACTATGCCCTCATGCTGGAACTCTGAAGCAGGTGGCCTCATCACTCCAAGGATCAGGTGACTTCCGAACTCAACTCTTGTGTCCATTGCATTAGTTGGCTCCTCCAGTTTCTACCATTTCACAACAAAGATCTTCACAGACATATTCTCATATCTTCAAATCTACATCAGTCATTTTCTCCAACATCTTATAAATTATATGAAGAAACTGTACTATGATATAATCCATGTTCTTCAAAGTGAAACCAGAGGCAACAACTCAATAATAGCACCCTGAGTTTCTCTCTTGTACAATCTTAGACATATCAACATATTAATTGTTACTGAGCTCCCGAGTTGCGCAACAGAAAAGCGCTTGCTCTAGAATTCGAATACAGACGTTGCTACAGCCATCCATGGCCGGGAGTCTAAGAAAGCAAAGAGAAATCATACTCTCACTCCTCTATCAATCAATCACGGTGACACTATCCAATAAAGAGTCCGTGAGCTCATGCATGCGGAAAGGGATGGATTGCGCATCTCTCAGAGTGTGATGCGATGCACTGTGATGCAGCATGAGCAGCAGTTCAAAAAGATTTGGTCGGGTGTCTTCACACGCCTTGGCGGAAGCACACGACACATGATATACTTCACCCTCCCGGACCGGTAGCTGTCATATGATAGGGGAGACTTAATTGGTGGGTGGGAATTGGAGGAGACTAAATGAAAGAAAAAAAAAAAATCAAGGGGGGAAAAAAACCCATATTATTTCTTACTAAAAAGTACATTTTAATACTGTTTAATTTCCATTACTTTAAACAGAAATTATATTTGACTCCCAGTAGAGGAAACAACACTGAAAAAGTAGTTTCTCTTCCATTTTTCTTTAACCCAAGCCAACTGTTTATAAATGGTGCATAAGTAACAAACAAAAATGTCATGGTTGGTCTGAGAAATTTTTTGCAAGAACCATTCTGCATTAAATTAAGAAAGACTAAATTAAATTTGTCTCTTCTTGCAGGTATCAGAATTAAAGCTTCAGACTCCTGATTGCTGCAACAGAAAAAAATATTCATCCTGTCATCATGAATCCCAACAATGCCACAGCCATTCATGCCCAGGAGCCCAAGAGAGCAAAATTAGTAGTAGGAGTCTGTCAGCTCATGTACTCAGAAGACAGCAGTGCTCTCCTCCTAGTGTGTGCGGTTGCATGAGCAGCAGTTTCAAAAGATGCAGATGCTTGCTTCATGCGTCTTGCTGGAAGCACATGCTAGCCGATACTTGGGTAGATGTCATGCGATAAGGAAGAGAACTAGCAAATTTTCAAACTGATAAGAAGGAAATGACACATAACCAAATTGGGAGTAAAGTCAAAGCTTGAAGTTGAATTCGCTTTGCCACATGCAGCTTTTGTGAAGTCCTAATGTGAAACTCAAACATTAAAATACATTAGTTTCAAAGAGCATCCTATTACTCAGAGTGAGACATATGCGGCAAACAAACTAGTCAAATATTGTCTGATAAATATTTGCATAATCCTAAGAGCAAACTGGCAAGTGGTATGTATACAAAATGTCCTCACCCAGCCTGTAGATTCAATCATTTTGAGTTCCAGTGGGTCTCCAATGGGCTGACCTCCAAGTAAAACTACTGAGTGGCAGGAGGCCAATGCCCACAGCATGGGTCCCGGGGAGAGATGACGGGGATCAGACACCAGCTCATCAAACCCTGCACCATTTCTGTTAGCCTCCTTTACCCCCCACACATCCAGACCCTCCTCGGTCAGAGTACCTGTCTGAGGAAAAAGAAAAAAAAGGAACAAGAGAACTTAAACCTTAATTAAACCAATGGCATATCAGTATTATCTATTAATTTTGGGTTGATTAATTGGTTTGAGATCGGTTGACGGTGAAGCTCAGCATATGATATAAATCATTTTCATACTCCATTCAGTGACCCTTATGCCCTGTGGATGGGGGCGGGGTCATCTTGAAAGATACCACTCCAATGAGGATAGAAATATTACATCATAATGCAATGGCACTTAGTCAGACGAACTTTGTATTGATTTGCAGTGACCTTTCCTCTAATGGGACAAGTGAAGCCAAACAAAGCCACTGTTTTTTTCCTTTAATTTGTCTATAGACAGACAGATACAGTTGTATGAATATGTTTGGGCACCCTTAGCCAAATTACATACTGTACTGAATTTTTTTTTGGTGGGGGGTGTCAAAATATATAATGTAATTAAGACTCGTTCTGCTGGTCAAGAATTGTCATTTAGAATAACAATTCCAGAACATAATAAACTCTCTGACTTTGCAAACTTTGTGCTAACAACCATGAGCTCCTCTAAGCAGCTGACTGAGTATCTGAAAATGAATCCAATTGATGCCTGCAAAGCAAAGGAAGGCTATGAAAAGATATCAAAGTGCTTCCAGCTCACAAATTCCACTGTCCAAAATGGCATTAAGAAAGGGCAGTTAAGGGGAACTGCAGAGGTCAATGCAAGATCTGGAATATCAAAAACACTTTCAGATAGAACTGCCAGTATGCTGGCCAGATAGACAAAGCAAAAATCCCCATATAACAAGAAGGCCCTGCAGGAAGGTGTAGCTGACACAGAAGTGGTGGTGCACCGTTCTACAATATCTAGATAAGCCAGAGGCATTTTGGAACCAATTACTCAGGACTGATGAAATTAAAATGGAACTCTGGTCCAACAACCAGAACAATCACCATAGTTATGTTTAGAGAAAAAAGGAGCAGTATTTGATTAAAAGAACATCTTGCCAACTGCTGAGCTACTATGCTTTGGGGTTGTGTGTCAGCCAGTAGCACAAAAATATTTCATAGCTAAATGGAAGAATGGTTTCGTTTCAACATCAGCCATCTCTGGAAGCAAATATGACACAGCCAAGAAAGTGAAGCTGAAAAAAAATTGGCTTCTACAACAGGAAAATTATCTAAAACATAGCTCAAAAAATCCACCATTAACTACTTCAAGAAATACAAGTTGAAGCTTGAACATCACTGAAAATATGATGGTAGATCTTAAACATGCAGTGCACATGCCACAATTAATTATTTTTCTATTTTTTAAGTCTATTAAATATAAAGTTAAAAAAATTATTTTTAAAAATAGGTAATAAATAAACAAACAAACAAACAAACAAAACAAACAAACAGGTACCCAAACTTTTGCATACAACTGGAAATATAAAAGTGTTAAGTGACGAGCTGAAATTCGGCATCTCTTGCGATAGTTAAAACAACACTGTTTGCAGCAGGAGATTTGAATGTAATCTATTTCACACATACTACAATGGCACAAAATGAAAAACTAAGCAATGGGAAAAGACAAACGAAGAACATGGCATTCTGTTCTTATCCACAGTGGCTGTGTGATAAACATGCATACATAATGTGACAGAATGTGCAAACATTTATGCATTCATCTTCCACACCTGCTTTGCTCCCCTAATCTTACCAAAGTTTTCTTGTCTATTTCTGCATCCAAAACATACGTAGCTATAAGGAGCCAGCAAACAGACTTTTGTTTGACATGAACAGCACTGTACTTTTATTTTTTTTTTTTCCTCTGGTCACCAGACAGCAAACCATTATAGATAATAAATGTTGATAAGGAAATGATTAATACATTCACCTAATGTCTAAGCTAATTATCTACTTTGGCATATTTGTCTAACTGAAGTTTATTTTCATAATGTATGTTCACACATGCATCCATCAGAAACTGTGCTCACTCTCCACCTGACCCCAATCTTCTCTTACCTTGTCAAAGCAGAAGAGAGAAATCTTTCCACAGACATTGATGCGAGGCGGACTTATGCAGAACACGCCGTTTTTCTTGAGGCGCCGCTGGGCGTAGATCGTGCCTGTTGTTAAAGCAGCAGGAAGAGCTGGAGGCACCACAATGGTTACAATGTCCAGAGAACGGATCACGAGCTGTGCCCATGTCGTCTGAGGACAAAAAGTTGTTGGATGTCTATAATGATCTACTGTAATATCAATACACAACCACAACCACATTATACAAAAAAATTCTTTTCTTTTACCACATTATTTATTCTTACTTACATTGCTCCTCCAAAGCATCACTACACTGTAAACTGTGCCAATCAGTGCTGCAATAGAAGAACATTTATCATGTGAAGCTCCTACAACCAATTTGTACTCACTTTCATACAGTACACAATAGGTAACAATCTAAACAATTTGTTAATGACTTTACCCACGACTCCTAAGAAAAGTAGAAACTTCATGGCATCTGCATAAAAACGGAAGTTAACTGGCTGCGGGTAGAGAATGGAGCTGATGAGATCACCTTTAGCAGTGAAAAAGCCTGAGGAGAAACAAAAAACAGATCTGGGTTTGTAGCTGAAACCTGGTCATCACAATTAATTCTTGAAAATAAGTCATTCATATGAACTCATTGCAGTAATATCCTGTGTTCAGAATTACCTGTGCGTGTAACTACAGCTATGGTCCCATTCCCACTGGGACAACCCCCTTTGGCTTGGATGAGCTGTGTACCACAGAACAGAGTGTGTCTGCGTTGAGACTCAGGGCTGTATTTCACTTCAGAGACAGGCAATGGGGTCTTCATCACAGGAATGCTCTCACCTGAGAGTCAAAGGTAAAATTGATGCAGAGGTGTTGAAGGGACTAAGAGAAAAAGCATCACAGGGCAAAGCAGGTATGCAAACATTTTACACACCCAGTCAGTGTTTCCAAAGTTTTAAGCTTTTTGGTATGTTACTTCCCAAAGATGTCTGGAAATTGTTTTTGTGCTCTCTCTCCTTCTCTCTACCTCTCACTCTCTTTCTCTTTTCCAGCTCTGCCCATCCTTAACTTGCTCTCTCTCCCTTCCTAGTTCTCTCTCCCTCTAGATCTCCCTCGTGATGGTGACATCAACATTGCAACCTAGTAGTATTCCTCTCCTGCAAAGAGTTTGATATTCCCAGTTGGCTGATCCATACTGAAAAACAGTATGTCTGCTGTGTTAGTGAGCACTGACGAAAGGAATGTACTGAAACATCTGCTCGTGCTGGTCTGGCTTTTAATTCACACGCACTTTACACTTTTTACACCATGCAGTTTATAAAATGAAATAAAATCAAATTTGTTACACTTTTTTGGTCTGGACTGAATTCAGTGTGCGGTCAGCAATTTTGTTTGCTGCGTTGGTGACCAAGATCTCCCAAGGATTCATCTTCCACATCAGGGATTAGGGAAAAGTAGCACAGTCCAGTGCTGTTTGTCCATACTTGAGAAATTTCATTGATGTTAGTTCTTTCTTTCTTTGTTGAGCTGTACAGAGGCATAATCTGTACAGTTATAATAGACAGTGTACAAGCCATAATAGAGAGTAAACTATATGTTATTATATAGCAATGTTATTATAGGTAAGGCACCTTTTAAATACTCCCATAAGCCAGGACAATCATAGGTGTGGGTACAATTTTTCTTTTGGGCTGCTTTTCTCTTGGTCTTGTTAGGTTTAGGGAGTCAGAATTATTTTAGCACTTTCCTCACTCTGAAGCCTTTCTCTTGTGTCTGTGAACCACAAACTGTAGGCTTGTCGATGTTCTGTCAATGTTTTAGGCCATATTTGGATTTTGCATTCAGTGAAACAGGCCTGCGTTGTGCATGACGCACTTATCAATGGTTGAGAATGTGACCTTAGCACTGATTAATTGCTAGAAAAATGGACAGAAGTAAATATATCCATGGATATTCTTTAGGAACTCTGGTCTTTACAGCCATCTCCTCTCAAGTAAAAGAAAGAGGAAATACAATTGTCAGTTTTAGTTATAGAAGCCTTTGGTGGTTAGATAGACAGATATACTTTATTGATCCCACGAGGGAAATTGTTAAATGGTTAGCAACTACACCACAAACTCTATGCCATGCACTTGCTGCAACAAAATATTTTAGCATATTCAGAGACATCTGCACTGTTGGCATGTATGCTGTGTTGGTGGAGAGGGTGATCATGGTGAAGACTCATTCATTTACAGTGGGGTCCAAAAGTCTGAGACCACTAGTGAAAATGCTTCTATTTTGTATTATTTTAATTAATTTAATACAACAATTTTCATTACAGATTATACTATTGACAACAACGAGAATCTTGGAAATATTTACATGAATTTCAGCGTTTCTTAGCATATGGTATGTCCCCTTTTTGCATTAATGACCGTGTGCACTCAAGTTGACACGAACCATCCATCAGAGTGTCGTCTGAACACATGCTTTAATAGAAGAAATTAGGCATGAGGAAAATCTGACCTTCATATTTAATCTTCAATATTCAATATCTTGCATATTTAACATTTACTTTTTTTTGTTTTAAATATATAAAAATTCTAAAACCAATTTATATCCAATTTTAAATGAAAAAACAAAAAACAATATCCCATATTTTCAATGTGGTCTCAGACTTTTGGACCCCACTGTATCTGTATCATCTGTGTTGCACAAGTGCACTACAATATAGAAGTAATATACAGACTGTGTGTTTGTGTAAGAGAGAAAGAGAGTATAACTGAGCACATATACAGAGATATAGAGCTGTGTTTGTGTTGGATGGTTATGTTGTTCAGAAGAGGCTTCCTTCACTGATTTATTTGTTAATAAATCAGAAGCCTGTCCTAATACCCTCCCATTAGATTTTTCCTGATGCAAACTCCCCCTATATGTCATACCATAAGAGTAATTGAGTGTACTCACCGGTCAGCATGCTCTCATTGACCATGCACTCCCCGGCCAGCAGGGCAGCATCGCATGGTAGGTGCAGACCTTCAGCTGGAATCACCACACAGTCTCCTGGCACCAGCTCCACTGAACTCACACACTCCTCCTCTAGATTGCATGGAATGCACACACATACGGAGAAAAGTCACACACTGGCAGGTACTTAAAACAGGCAACTCTAAAAGTCAGTAACGTACGTGTTATCTGAATAAGCTGAAATGTTACTGCCTGATTTAATTATAAACATGTAAATACTCCAAACTGCCTAATGTTAAGGTGAAGTAAGATCCTCAAGATCACCTCCAGTGGCTCTGCGTACAGTGACATTCACTATGAGCTGGGCCATGCTGCGCAGAGTGCTGCTTTGCTGGAAAGTCACACAAAAAAGCTTGATAAATTAATATGTCATGACAAACATGGGAGGGGAGCTTATGTATCTTAAATAAGCATGTGCGTGTGCATGTGCGTGCGTGTATGTGTGTGTGTGTATAAGGGGTACAGATATGACATCATATACTTGCCTTCCGGATCTCATACAAGGATACACCGATGGATATGAAAGATATTACAAAGATGCAAACAGCATAAAAGTAGTAATTATCCGACATCCACAGGACGATGCTAAACACTTGAAATATATAGAAGGGATTGAGGACCTGCATGAGGATCAAGATGAAACTGGATTAAAAGGAGGATCAGTATCAGGGTGGAATGCATTAAAAGCATTAAAGCATTAAATTTGGTGAAGTTGCCTCAGCATATTTTAGCAGGATTACACCAGGCAGTACAATACAGCACAGTGTGGTTACAAATCCAAATCAGAAATTGTCCATATCCCACTGAAGTACCATTATCTGTTTTCACTTTGTATGATACTCACAAAATA
>JANDJT010000050.1:18643776-18653961 GCA_024331685.1 Stegophilus panzeri
GTTGATTAATGATGGCCATTCCCTTTTAACTAACATCTCTAAGACTGTATATCATCATCATCAGATAAATATTTGATACTAACCCTGGTTAATGTTTACATTTTTTTTTTATTCCATGCCAGCATCAAGGACTATATTCATGTGAGTGAGCAAGCAAGCAAATACATACATACATAAACAAACAAACACAAACACACAATTTTAAATAATAAAAATATTTACAAGTATAAAATATTCCACAACAATGAGTTAGAAACCTATTTGAGAGGTTTCAAATTTATTTGAGATAAAATGTTAAACTTCTTTCTGGTGATACCTTATCAGAAAATCTCCTCTAATGACTGATGACATTATAAGCAGAAATATGCTAACCCTCCATGACACTGAGAAACTAGTGCTTGCTTTCATAACTTCTACATTGGACTATTGTAGTGTTACTGGCTGCCCTGATTTCTTAGGATACTTCAGAATGCAGCAGTCCACCAGAGATCTAGCCAGAGACATTATACAGCTGGTTCTGTGATGTTTGTGTTTGAGCAATCAATTGTCCACACTATTTCTAGCTCCAGCTCATGTGACGTTCACCTCACATAATGCCTGAGCAAGAAGGGTAACACAATTTTGCACTAGTTCTTGGTTATGAAAACAAATTAGGGATCACATTTGTTATTGTACTGCACAGTGAAAAAGTGCTATATAGTATATGAACAATGCCCCTACTACTGTATGTTAGATGATCTTAATGTTTTCCTTCTATTAATTGAGCCCTGATCTTTTATAAAAACAAGCAAAGTTCTTTTAGCCTTATCTCATGACAGCTACTTTTTTCTGTAAATTTGCTTAAAAATATGATAAAACAAGGTACCTCTTCAAACAGCAATTGCAAATAAGATTTCACAGGCACATCAATGATATTTTCCCCAAAAATCTGTTTCCTGGGGGAGGAAATGGGAGTGAGATCAGAATGGAAAGAATGTGGCTGTGTGATAAATAAGCATCATGTGATTCAAAGATCTAAGACCTTGAAATGTGGTCCATTTTACTCAGTCCTTGCTGACAGTGGTGCAAATCAGCACAAGTCCAACCGTCACTAAGAATACTGCAAAATAAAATGTTTAAAACAATAATTATAAAATATAGAATAATTGTAATTATGTTCTCTATTGCAACAATCCTAACATAATATACAGAGCAAATAAATAATTACACAACAACTATATCTGTTACCTAACTTTGCAGAAAGCCCCTTTTTTGGGCAACCACACATATCGCATGCCCTCAAACATGTAGTATCGCATTAGGGTTTTCTAGGGGATAGAAGCAATCATCAATAAGACAGGAAAACATCATTAGAAACAATTAGAACCATTATTGTTTTGGAAAGTTACCTCATCTTTGTGCAGCTGGATATTGTCTCTGCACTCATTCTCATCCAGCTCTCCTACTGCAAGCCCTAAACTGAAAATAAATAAATAAATAAATAAATAAATAAATAAATAAATAATCACATTTGTGGTTATCTGAGATGATCACAATACTAACTTAATTCCAGAAAGGAAAGTATAATCAGCAACAAATAGCATTTACCAAGATTCAAATGACAATAAATGGCCTTCACATACTGTGTATTAAATGACACACTGTCTATTTAATCTACTATCTGTGGGGGGATTTTGTTTGTGCACAGGTCTGGGTTTAGACATTCTGCAATCCAAAAAGGAAAGATGGAGATTTTAACGTAAACTATAAATCCATAATCTGTAGTGGATTGAGAGGTGAATTGGTGTTTGTATCTATGGTAAATGATTATGAAACAAAAGTCTACTTTTTAATTTTACTGTATGAACGTGCTTGTGCATCAGTTTACTGTCCCTTAAAGATGTTATTTGAGACCATTTTATGACTTTGATGAAATGACTGTTTTGGAAAACTAGATGAATTTAATACTGCTTCTTTAAAAATGTATGGACTTGACCACTTCCATCACACAGTCCAGGCAACCTTGGTCAAGGCACACATGGACATTTTATGTTTTTGTCACTTGCACAGTCAAGCAAAAAAAAAAAAAAAAAAAAAAAAAAAAAAAAAAAAGTGAATGTTCTGTAAAGATTCTCAAACTGGAAAAAGCTTTCCTACTTACAAGTACAGAACATTCTCTGAGTGTTTTTGAGGTGTGGACTGCCTTAGTGTTACACATGGCCAAAACCATTAGCCAAAATTCTCTACCTTGATTACATATGACCCAAAAACCTTACTGTATAGAGTACATCATCTAGATGATTAATAGGTCTTAGGTCTCTTATACTCAAATTGATTTTCAGCCTCTTTAGAGGTTTCCTTCAGCACACCATGATTTCTGAGGCTCAATCTACGGTCATATTTCTTCTTAATGATGTAACATCTGTGTAGTTATTGCTTTAGGCTTCACTATGTGGTTTGTGCATGTACATCTATTCATTTGGCACCTGCTTTTATACAAAGTGTACTCAGTAGACTAAATCCATGGTTATAAATCTCAACCTCTAATATAAACCTGCAGTTTATATTAGATCACAATAATCATTATTATTATAATATATTATAACAAAAATAATAACTGAATTCTTTGAATGAATTCTGAGATCTGAAACAGCTGCATTTGGAGAAAAATATATTTACAGATCATCAATATAACAGGTATCCAAGATGGAACATGCTCTATCTCCCAAATTCAAGGTACTGTAAATCTGGTTAAAGCCTTAAAACAACATATAAGGCAGAAGATATGAGAGTTTTTAAAAGGCTGATCCAAAAGAAATGGGTTATTTACAGTCAAAATGAAAATAAGCAAAGAATAAATTACACACGAGTCAACAATCGTCTGTCACTTCTATGTTGAAATTTTTTAGAGAGTGTTCTAATGATAATTGATGACAAAGCGATTTTACATGTCCAACGTCAGATATACACCCCAGCAAAACAGGAAATTCTTATATATATATATATATATATAAAAAATTTTAAAAAAGCGCAATACTGGATTTTCTGATGATTGAAAGCAGTTGACAAATAATAGAACTTTTTCAATGATGTGTCATCAGGAGTGTCAATAATTTTGTCACATACATTTTGAGCAGATTTTTTTCTTAAGGAAAATTTAAATAAATAAAAAAATGATGTTTGTATAAAAATGTGTTTTAGATGAAAAGTAAGAAGCCTCTTGTTTTAAAATATATTTTAGAATAAGTTTGTTTATTATTTATTAAGGGTGCCAATAATTCTGAAAATGACTATATAACAATCAAAAAAGAAGAATAAAATATGTATAATAAAAGCAATGCTTAAATAAACATTATTCAGAAAATAAGAACATTAAATCTTACCTCCCCTCTTCAATCTCTTCTGTTTGTACCTCTTTGACATACTGCTGCCCATAACTATCCTATATGATGGAAATAAAACATAAAAATGAAGCCCAATAGGTAATATAAAACACACTATTTAATGTAATGAATCTGAAGTATTAAATCATCTTCAGGATTTGTTATATATAGAAATGTGATAATTAATTATTGATCCTACCCTCACTAGTAATGTATCTGCCATTGGAATGGGGCAGGAGGAGCAACGAGCCAGAACGCCGAGGCGAGGTCGCCACCTGAACAATAACAGTAGCATACCCAAGGAACACACTGCTCCAAAGTGGCAGAGCCACACCTTCCAGCGCACTCGTCTATAACCCTGCACATCCTGGCATAGAGTAAACAATGAAATAAAACAAGATATTACACCACAGAAGCTACTTCCTGCTTTAGGTTATGGAACATGATCTGGAAAGAGACAGTGAACTACTGGCACAAGTCAAGATATAAAGTGCCTTGCAAAAGTATCCAACTCCCTGAAAAGTCCTCAGATGTGTCTGGATTACAAATGACTGATTGTTCCAGCTGGTATTTTTTATTGCAAATGCTCTTAAAGTAGGTCAAAATTGAAGATTTGTCAGCAAATGAAAAATGCCACTTGGATAAGAATTCAACCCCTTCACACTACTCCTTGGTGGAATCAGCTTTTGCTCCAATTACAGCTTTACTTCCTTTGGGATTTTCCCCAGGCTTCCAGGAAAATTTGTGCAAATTCTGCAGGTTGGTTTGTTGTTATTTCTTAACTGCAAATTTGAAACAGTGCCACCAAATCTCAGTGGAATTTGCCCTCCTATATAGTCCTCAGTTATGCAGAGCTCTTCGAAATGGTTGTCTGGTGCACCTTCACTCCACCCTCAGCCACTGTATACTGTAAACGTCATTGTCTGACTCACGCGTTCTCTTTGTGCCCTTTTGGAGCCAGGCCAACATTAACGTTACATAGCATTAATGTTATGTTACTTAGACTAGCATTAATGTTACATTACATAACGATAGGCTTTTTTTTTTTTTTTTTTTTTTTAAATCTTGAGACTTGTTGAGAGAACGGGAACAGGTGAGCGTCACGTAGTGCCCCCTGTGGTAATTTAGTTTATGTAGGGTAGTTATGAATCACCCAGAACCTGATATGGAGAAGACAGAAGAGAGTACCGGCAAGAAAAATTCATGGTACGGCAAAGAGTAAAATGTAGAAGTGCTGGTACTGTGTACCGGCGAGTAGCGGTCCAGTCTCCATCTTGTTTTTGTGCTGAGTTTAGAGTGACCGCTTTGTCTAGGTAGTGATTGGGTGGGGTGATGCAGCTTCCTCACTACTGATCCACAAGTACTTACTGGGATGTCCAACCTTTTAGATATTATTTAAAGCCCCATCCCAAAATTATGAAATTCTGCTACCTTATGTTTCACTTAGAATGCTCCTTAGTCTTCATGTTCACTCCTTTCCTTCAGACTAATAGTTTCTTCAATGACAGTTCAACTAAGGTGGTTTTTGTTCAGAAAATGGGGGCTTTAATATTTCATAGATAAAGGCCAATTATAAGTCAGTTGTGTCCTCATGGGGGGTTGAATACTTATGCAAGCAGCATTTTTCAGTTTTTGATTTTCTTTTAAATATTTCCTAATCAATAATTAACTTTTAATTTGAATATTTACTGTATTTTATTTGCAATAAAAAAAAATACTGACAGGACAAATATGTGTATTCCTGTTATTCAGACAAATCTTTTGAATGCTTTTGCATGCAACTGCATATCTACAAAAATAAATAAATAAATATTTAAAACTGAAATGAAGAAAGAAAAAAAAAAAAAAGATTTTAAACCCCATATAATTTACTTCCAGTCAGTTTGTAATTAAATTTATTTATTTATTATAAAAAGATCACAATATCACAGAAAACCATCTTGTGATAAAATTTATCACAATATCAATATTATATCGTCATATCACCCAGCCTTAGGGCATTTTACTACCATGGTGTGGGCCCACTTTGTCCCCTACTACACACCTTTTTTGCCCAGGAAACATTCTTCACACTATATCTATTTTACACTGCCTTCTTCTGATCGGGTTTGGAGACTGACTTCTTTTGGCACCTTTCTAACTAATTTTGTTGATTTTTTTTATTTTTTATTTTTCTTGTCTTGCATTGTTGTCTTGACTGGATTGTAATCTTATTAAAGGATGCACCTACATTTCTTTTATTTGTACTTCTTGGAAGTCTAAATAAATTGTAAAACATAGGTTCCTATAATAATAATAATAATAATAATAATAATAATGGTTCAGTGAAGAGGTATTCTTATGTTCAGTACCATGTGACAGACAGAGTGGATGTCCGCAGCTCTAGAATCCAGAAATCTGGACGCCGGATCAGCGTTGGTCGACCCACTCGGCCGCTGACAGCAGCTCCCTGTGGAGAGATATTTAATGCTTCAGTCTGGTCTAATACCAGCAGTGAAAAAAGCAAGCTAAATTCAGCATGGAAGAAACGTAGCCTACACACCCTTTCTGTACATAAAGGCTGAGCAAGCATGCTTCATTCATCAGGATTAGCAATGTGGACTACAACTGTCCAAATGCTAAATTTGGATAAGCAAAGAAAAGAATGAAGTGAGTTACCTTGACCATGCTTTAAAGAAATATAAATAAAAATGAATGAAAAAGCCCATTTTTACTGTGCCTTGTTTTGTTTTCTCTTTTTCAGGTCACTGAAATTTTCTTTCACATTTCAACTTTCATTAACAGCACGAAAAGTCTAAATTTTTAATTGTAAAAAATAAAACAACATAATAGATCTCAAGTATAAGAAACATGAAAGAATATTTTCCTTTATTCATCACAGATGCATATGGTCAAGTCTAATCAGAAAACGAGTATATGCAAATTTAATGAAGTTTTGCTATATCAGCCCATATATTTTAGATATCATCACATCTCTCATCCTTCATTTCACTTAGTGAAAGACTGCTATATTGTTTAATAAAGACTTACTAAATAAAAGGATAATGCTCAGCCAGAAAAAGTTTTATCAAAACAAATGTAGATGTACAGTTTTCTCTGATGATTATCCTGTCAGCTTCTTTACGCTTCCCTTCATTTTTATCTCACAAATCTATCTTTAAATAAAAAAAAATGTCTTTAAATGAATGAGTTATCACACTTAGACATGTGATATAAATAGTGTTAACATACTGCAAGTTATTCATTCTTCAACAGCAGAATTTCTACCACTTTATACCAATATAATGTTTAAAAATACAAGTTGAAAAGCTATTTGTTCTTCGTCTTAATTACTAAAGAACTAGCTGGTATATATCACTATTTAATCACACTATTTAATTCCCCACTGTAGGCTAGTTTCATGGGTATTTTGTTGAATATTGTTTCAATATTTCTTGAAACAATAAATAACTACACAAACGTTTTGATTTCGAACTACAAAGTTTTTAGGTTTTTACATTTTACTATAGTAACTATTCTAATGTTAAATGGAATATACAGATGGGTGAAAAATTAAAGGGAAAAATGTCTCTATTATGTTTCTCCCTTTAGTTGCCATGGTTTGGGACCACTTGTGCCTTTAGATGCAAGGTCACTGCAAATCAATTCAAACACTGCAATTCAATCGGAACCTGGAAAATCCCAACCTCCTCCATGGAAAAGTCACTTCCAAATACAAACACGCCCCATAGTATACTCCCACCCCCAACACTGATTGGCAGGTTTCTGTGCAAGGCAAGGGAAATGCAAATGCAAAGGGATTTTGAAATAACAAACTGAGGAAATGAAATAGCAAACAGGGTAACTGCTATTGCTATTTCACGATGACATGATCATAACTTGTAACACATAGGAAATGCAGTTGAAAATAAACTTTGCGTTTCCATTTGAAATTTGTCTGACATTGTACGTTGTGTAAATGAAAATGCAAACGGTAATACACGATTTGAATTTTCATTTGAATTATGACAATTTATGCATCCACAAGTAAGAAATGCAACTGCAAATACAGTGTACAATTGCTTTTGAAAATTGAATATTTGAAATACTTCCATAGCCCAAAGTAGGTATGTTTTACATGCATCTTTCTGACATAACTGGAGAAACATAGTTTAGTGTTTACTATTAAAAGTGTTAAATAATTATAGAAATCTAATTTCAAGAACCAACAAGTGTTTAACCTTCCCAAAGAACATAAGGAAAATGTCCTATTTAATATCCAATCATTTGTGCCTTGATATTAACTGTGGGAAACAAATTTTAGGCTATATTGCATTTTATCACTTAAAAAAAAAAAAAAACCTTAAAAATGTTTTTGTTGTTGTTTTGTTTCAGAGGGTATTTTGGAATATGTTGCCAAATGGCAGCACAGTACAATAAAGAACGTAGGTTTATTAACTACTTTATTATTTTTCAGTAATCGCCTGATCCAAGTCATCTTCGCTGTGGATCTGGAGCTTATCCCGGAAACAAAGGGTGTGAGGTGAAGACACATCCTGAAAGGGACACCAGTCCATTTCAGGGCATTATGCATACACAAAATCACACACTTTTAGATCTAGGGGCATTTGAAAGGTGGGAGAAAACCAGAGAACCAGTGGAAACCCACATGGATGCAACAAAACTGTGAAATTCCACGTAGACAGTAACCTCAGCATCAAATCTGAAGCTGCGAGGTGGCAATGCTAATGTCATTTGCATTGGTCTTTAAGTTCTTTGTAAGAGTTTAAAATATAATTTAAGAGGGTTTGGCCCAGTAATTTGCTATTAACTATTGGTTAGAAGATCAGTCTGTGACAAGGAGGAGGGAGAGGTTGGGAGGATGCACACCTGGCACTGATCTGGCTAATCGGGGGGGGGAGCGCGAGCGAGAGAGAGCGAGCGCGAGCGCGCAGTACGGAGCGCGCGTATGTGTGCGTGCTTGCTTAAAAGAGAACGCTGAAAAGGAGGGAAAATAAAGAGCGTTTTAAATTGGTTCAATCCTTCCTCAGCCTTCCTTCTTTCTGCCCAAACAGGAGTTTGTTACACTGGTGCCGAAACCTGCGCAGGAGGAGGGACGCGCTGTCGGGGAGCTCTCACCGCGGTGGGAGGATCGCGACGCCGAGGAGGCGGTGGTGCTGGAGCGGTTGCCAGGGAGGACGGAGGAACCGCTGTCGTCCGCCTGAAAGGGGATGACCGGTGGCCGTCAGCCGGGGGATAAAGGACCCACTGCCGTCCGCCGGGGAGGCTGAGATGTGGCTAAGGGGCCGGCCGGACGAAGGAGGCGTAGCCGGAAGGGCAGCACCTTTCCTCCCGAAAGGGGAGGAGGTGGTGTACCTCAGGCCAAACAAATCTAACCCGGGTTAATTAAGGTTAACAGGTTTCATGACGCTGGTTATAAACTTTCCCTGTTAACCCAGGTTTTAACCCGGAATCAAGGTTTACTCAGCGTGCGCGTGCACATAAAAACAGGTGTGCCCACTAGTGATGTGTCGTTTATGAATGATTCGTTCATTTTGAACGAATCTTTACTATGACTCGGGAACAACGAGTTGAGAGAGAGAGAGAGAGAGAGATTTTACTTATATTCTGCTGAAATGACTCGGAAAAAAAGATTCGCTAATTTTGCTGAACGAGATCCGAGTCAGTAAAATGATCCGAACTTCCCATCAGTAGTGCACACTTCCAGTTGACGAGCAAGAAATGTTTGAGGAATTTAAACCTATATTTAACCGCGAAAAGCAGGTTCGGCTGCCAAAGCTCGGGAAAATTGCTGATTGTGTAAATGCCTAAGCATAGGCTACTTTTAAAGGCTCACAATGAGAATAAACTGTTTGAAAACTTATAACTCCAACATATTTTATGTCATTTCATTTAATATAAATATTTTTTACAATTAAATATTAATAAAATAAAATCAATTTGTGAATATTAGGACAGGATTAATGCCACTGCATGGAACCGCAAAGCAACAGGCAGGCCTACAGTTTTCGGTACAGTAGCTATGTGTTAAAAAGGCCCAGTTTCTTTCTACATGGACTTTTCCAAACCCCCCTCTCTATAGTAGAGTATATTTTAGAAGTTTTTTCAGTAAGAGCTGCTTCAGCGTGTCACATTTTTAATGTGCGGCTCAATAAGCAGGATGATAAACTATACCATCTGCAGAAAAATCCATATCTTTCGTACAGATGGTCTTCGGGAAAAGCCAGGGGATTGTGTCTGTCCCTAAAAGTTCTTTCCCTTCAAAGTGCCTTTATTATGTGTGCTCCAAGCTCCACAAACGGTGAAGCCACCTCTACAACCATTAAAGGGTTAACTTTGATGAGTCAGATTTATATCACTTTGCTTGCAGCTGAGGGATCCAAGTTGGGTTAGAGTTTTCTTACCCAGAATAAAACCAGCACTAGAGCAGGTTAGCCATGGAGTGTAAATTACTATGGCGATGAACACCGGAACACTTTCATGGTACCTAAAACCCAGGGTTGGCACAAACTAAACTCAAACTTACCTGGCTAGCGGCTAGTCACTTAAACCAGCTTCATGGTACAGGCCCCTGTTCTGTTTGAGTTTGTTTATTATTAAACCTTATCTTTATGTTCAGCAGGTTCCCGCATCCTCCTTGCCCATTGTAAAGTCTTTTTTTTAATCTCAATGTTATTGTAATTCTTTACATATTTTTTTATTGTTGAAAGAGGTCATTTCAAGAGGCACATCAGTGTTACTAGCAGAGAGATATACACACCAGACAGCACAAAATTGTAATCAACAATTTTTTTAACAAAAAAAAAAAAAAAAAAAAAAAAGC
>JANDJT010000050.1:18653971-18666947 GCA_024331685.1 Stegophilus panzeri
CCAAATTATTGTTTCTTCTTTTGGGATGATTTTGCAGGCTTATACCGCACCCTCTTTCCTTTTAAAAAAAAAAAAAAAAAAAAAAAAAAGCCTTGTATGATTTGCAGTATTTGGTATCCATGTAATAGTCAAACTATTAGTTATATAACACAAGGAGACTAATTCATTATTACCGGTCACCACTAAAACACAAAACCTGCTGGTAAAGTTAAGCCACTTTGTGCTGTGTGCAAAGGTCTCATGTGAAAAAGTCTAACTGAGAAGAACACAATACAAACACTGTAGGTCTTACAAATTAAAAAAAAAAAAAACCTGTTGTTCCAGTAATGGTGTTCAGCTTAGCTTGTACTTCTGTGTACTTAAGTATGAAGCAGTATCAGCGTAGTTAGTAATGACTAATTCAATGTGTAAGACATGAAATAATGCTTGCTACCATTAGTATCGTGCATTATGGATTCAGCCTACACATGTAGACATGATCCTTTAACAGCTCAATCTACAAAGTCTTTCAGCTTTGCCCTGGATAAAACCTATTTTGGATGTAAACACATCATGACAAACAGGTATACTCACAATGATATCAAATAAAATGTGCATTTTTTTCTTACCCTGATGCTTTCTTTCCTTTCCTGGAATCAAAATCAGCACCTTTCACTAATCCTGTGACATGCTGACTGCCAGCACATACTATATCCAAGACTCAATGAGCTTTTGAGCCAAAGATCTGTGTGTGCGAGTGAGTGAGACATACACAAAAGCCATAAACAAGATTAACCAGATTTACATCCGTGTGCAAATACAGGAAGTAATTCCTCCTTCTCTTCTCCACACCTACATCCTTCAGCAATGATTATAAGCACCTCAGAGGATGTACAGCCCCTACTGTACACTAACCCTAACTACTGTACACTTTTTAGAATTTTAAAATGTCTGATTAGAGCTGTTAAAAGCTTGATGCTGACTTTTGTAAAGGAGCTGAGGTTCGACAGACTGATTTGGTGTTCATACAGCCAGGAGCCTATCATTTCAGTCAGATGTGTTCATGAGGTTCATTTAACCCTTATGTTTAAAGGATTAAGATGGCCACTCCACCTAAGACATATATTGATATAATGGTAACTCAAGGTGTGCCTTAATACCTCTAATATTTATTATCCATATAAAGAGATCAACGTCCTCTTCATGTGTATTTAACCTTACCAACCACTATTTAGAGGTTAGACACTCAGTGATGTCTGTCAGAGCAATGCAAAGACTCAATCGAGCAAAACAGAGTAAACTGCATTCATAACACAAATATTATCATTCAGTGAATGAACGAAAATGTTTGCACAATGTAATTAGATATCTAGCAGGAGACAGTAGTCGGCTTAGAAGTGCATGCCAATAACCTGTAGTGTTACAATAGTGTATCTAATAGTGTAACACTACAAATATTTAAACCTCCATAAGACTCACCCGATGTGTCCATTTCTTCACAGAACTGATTACCCTAAATCCATTGTGTTTTACTCCCCAGTTGATTGTTTTACTCCTCCACTTCCTCTGAGCACAAGCACCAGTCTACAATGTCTGCTTTACGTGTTAGTCCTATAACTGAAGTAAGAAACCGCAACTACAATATAGGTTCCTCAGCATGTGACGAGTTTGTTCATCTTCTTCTTCCTCCTCTGTATGCGCGGAGGACAATGAACCGGTGTAACACTGCCACCTGGTGGACATATGGTGTAAATGCTCACACGCCCAATTCGTCTGATTGCACCACTGACACATATAATGGTGGATGCCGTGACTGGGATTCAAAAGTGAATCCAGAATCATATGTTTTATTCACAAATTTTTGGGTAGGATCCCGTTACTGTCAATTTTTCTGGGAGACTATAATTCCTATGTTTTATCTTTGATGGGCATAAAAAGCAAAAAATATTTGAAAAGTCAAAGATTGCTTTCAATGTTTCACTTTTTTTTTGCAGTAGATTTGTTAACCCCGCCCATTCCAATGTTAATGAATGGGACACTTTTTCTTTTTCTTTTTTTTTTCTTCTTTTTTTTTTTTTTTCTTCTTTTTTTTTTAACATTACAACTGCACAAATTATTTTCAGGAATAGTGTCCTGTCGTTTTTACAACTTCAATTGTCCCTGATATCTCCCCCAATATTTTATTCTTATGATAAATGCGTAAATAATTAAAAGGGCATGGTTGATGAGGTGATTGACAGATTTGTAGCCTACATGAAAATCGAGTCTCATGAATGTACATGCACTCCAGCAAAGACCTGAAGCTCTGGACAGTTCTGTAGCAAATCCATGTTGTGTTCTGCTGTAAACTGTTCTAACAGACCCTCAGCAGGGAGTGCTTTACAGTTTCTCCCCTACGTTGCTCATTTTTGTGTCTAAGCTAGCTCATTGTACTGATGTTATAAATAGCAAAGGAAGGTAGGTGAGTGAAATGATGGCATAAACCAAGGCAGCTAGCTACATTTCATTGATTGTGTGACCTTATCAAACACTTGAAATATCTTGGCAAGATTAGCAAGTCACTCCTTTTTAAAGGAGCTGCATTAACAGGACAAGTGAGGCATATAAGAGCACTTCATTCAGATGACTAACTTACTGCAGGTGTTAGAGCTAAATGAACAAAAAATAGGTTTTCCTGAGTGGAAAACTTTACTGCTGTTTACCAGTGCATTTCCAGTTTTTACCTTAAATTACATTACTTTGATTAATATGATGGATAATGTCAGCTTGCAAGCTTGGTAGGTCAGTCAGTCATGACTTGAGGCTCTAAAGTCTTTTCCTGACAATAGTAAAAAAAATCAGTATACCTGTAGAGATTATATAACTACAGTTTAACATTTTACATTCAAATTAATCATGAAGGTTTGAGTCGGTTCAGTGGTTAAGGCATTGGGCTACTGATCGGCAGGTCATAAATTCAAATCCTAGCATCACCAACTGCCACTGTCGTGGAATCTCCTTCAGCAAAAATACAAACGTCTGAGTCTCGAAGTTTTTGATGGCAAAAAGAGATTAGACTTTTTATTACCATAGTAACAAGAGCCGAGTTGGTTTGCAAAGCGACTGCCTTGGCACAATCATAGCTCATTTATATATATCATCTTAAAACAATGACCTTGTTGAGTGGGGTTTTTCCATGTTTTCTTCTAATCACATTTCTGTCATCACGACACAATTATGTTTCTTTCTTCGTATCTTATCTATAACTGAGGAGCAAGCTCAGACAGCTTAATTTTTAAAAAAGTTGATATTTTACTGATTTGCGTACAGACTCAATATCTCTAAGCAGGTGCAGAGAGTGAGAGTGAGCTCTGAGAAATGACAGAGCAAGTCTAGAAGAAAAAGATACACTTTCTAATGGAGGAATGTGCACTCAGTGATTTTACACGTTAGTCACACCAGCTTGACCTACTTTGATTGTAGTTTCTCTGAATAATATACTGATTCTTTTCTAATATCTTATACACTGGTCACACATGAATAGATCTCATTTTGATTTCTTAACATATACCAATTGATTTCTTGCATGTACCATTTGCTTTTGAAAATATACCATACTAACACACACACATATCCTTGAACATTGGTGCATCTTCTCTAACACAAGTGGTGCCTTATCAGTAGTTGCACATTTTCGCACACAGGCCTTTGCTTACAACATTCTGTATTTATCTAACTTCTGCAGTTTGAACAATAGCCCACTCATAAAGCTTTGCAATAATAGTGGATACACACTAAGAAATGACAGATAACAAATTAGCGAGCTAGGAAGAAAAAGACACAAACTGCAAGTGAGAACTGTATGCTCAGTGATTTACCACAAGCTGAAGTTACATCAGTTTGTCCTAGTTTCACCTACATGAATATTCACTTATTATTTTCTGATTAATAAAATATTCCATATACTATTACAACATAATCATGTTTAAATGCTGATTTAACATTAAGTCACTCTCTCTTCATGATTGAAATGCATTTCAAAGTCATTATTAGACCTTATCACTCTGATTGTTTTAACTCTTCTATACCACTGTTGGGTCCTTGAGCAAGACTCTGCTCAGTTGTATATTCTGTCTCAATTGTAAGTCCTAAGAAACAAGTGAGGTCAATGTAAATGATGCCATGTTGTCCACCCATAAATATAGTCATACCAAATACTAGGGTATTACACAGATTCAAATAGGCTAAGAACTGAGCACAGGGCTAAAACATTACAATGGAAAATAGAAGTGAAGCAAAAATGTAAAGCAGTAAAGTAAATGATAAACATTTTGACATTGCCTTCTCATTATTTTCTTTGTTTAAAAAGTGACAGTTTGTTAACCTTTCATGTTTTATGTAATACGAGCAAATGGTGTGCTAACATTAATGTAAAAAACAAACAAACAAGAATTTATGGAACATAGCTTCACCAGGCAGCAGTACCAGTTAAACCAGCTCTGACCAGTTATTCCAGGCTGGTACACCAGCTCTCCTATGCTTATTAAGCTCTTCTGGACTGGAAGAGAGAGAAGACATGGTGTTTTACTGATTCAAACACTGAAACAGTCCGCTGTCCCTTGGTTGTTTCCTGCCATGATTTTTGTAGCACTAAAACATAAATTACAACAAGGTTAATTAATGCTCAGTGTTTACACTTATGACATTTGAAAGACAAATTATTGAAACAGTTATTGTGCAGTCATTGCTGAAAGCTTTTGACTTTATTTTCCCTATCCATGACTGATCGTTGAAAGTAGGAGCAGCTATTATCAAAAACTCACCAGCAAGGAACCTTGTAAATCAAAGTTAGGCTGCAGGAGTTATAATGGAGACAGATGATGTTGTAACAGATGTGCCTGAGCAAGGTCAGCTTTCAGTAGCAGAGCTTGCACAAGAGAGCCATGGCCTCTAGATACTGAAATTATAACAAAAACACATGCAATAGCTGAGTAATACTGCTCAGAATATTGAATTTAAACTCTTAAATTTGAGCAAGAAGAAGTCAACATGTCAACAAGAAATCATCTGATACTGTTGTGAGAGACCCAAAAGGACCAATGGTTGACATGGCAGTAGAGACAGAAACCTTTGAAAAAGGTTTATAATGAAAGCAGTGACCCTTGTAACTAGTGAGGCAGTGCAGATTGACAGTCGCAGATTGGACAGGATACAGAGAAAGCCAAGTAGTGGCATTCACTAGCATCTCAAAATGGACTGCCTTCCACTAATATTGGCACCCTTGGTAAATATCAGCAAAGAAGGCTGTGAAAAATTGCCTTTATTGTTTAACCTTTTGATATTTTGTTTAAAAAATTCACAAAAATACTCTGTTCTCATGGATATCAAACAAATGCAAACAACACAGGTTTATCAAAAAAAAAAAAAAAAAAACTTTGTTAAATATAGATGTGCAACAATTATTGGCACCCTTTTAGTCAATACTTTGTGCTACCTCCCTTTGCCAAGATAACAGCTCTGAGTCTTCTCCTGTAATGCCTGATGAGGTTGGAGAATACATAGCAAGGGATCTGAGACCAGAGCTGTTATCTGTGTGTGTGTGTGTGTGTGTGTGTGATGTGGTGTGTGTATATTGCATTATACTTCTATGTACAAACAAGCTCAAATTATTTATTAAACCTCTGTTCATTTTCACATCTGTTTTTGTTCTGCTTAAAAAAAAACATGTAATGGAAACGTATGTAATGGTGAGTTTAAGTAAGAAATTTAAGGAGGAAACAGTATCGCCATCAAACAGAAAAGGTGGTGACATGTTAAAAAAGAGACATTGGCTTATTTGTCCTACAGACATGTCTGAAGGAAATTCCAGTGCATTTCTGAGCACCCAGAGCACTGCAATGACACAATTCATCAAGCCAAAGCATACACCTATTCTCCAACTTTACATAACATAATTATACTTCCAGGGTTTCAATATTCAATAGCTGAAAGCACTCAGCTTTTAACCTGGTAATGCAATACTCCTTAATACTTAACACCAGTAACAGCAGGTCATGCAGGAGTTGACTGTTTCAGATTGCTCTCCAAAGACCTGATGAGAATTCAGTGGGAGGACAGCTTTCATAAAGATGACAGCAGATCATGTTGAATCGAATCTCAATATTTTTTTTTTAAACAATACTCAGAGGGAGTTGTGGGAGAAAGATGAGTGACTTTTCCACATTCATTAGGTTAACTCAGAAGATGTACTACCACAAATGAGCCTTAAACACATCAGACTATGACCACCACCATTGGAAAGCTTTCCCAGAAGCCTGACACCACTCATGAAAACAATTTTCATTACAAATTATATTATTGACAACAACCTGAGTGAAAAGTAGAATCTTGGAAATATTTACATGAATTTCAGAGCTTCTTACTATTTGGTATGTCCCCTTTTTGCATTAATGACAGTGTGCAGGCGAGCTGGCATCGACACAAGTTTGTGTAAAACCTTATGATCCATTTTATATCAAATCCATCGGAGTGTCCTCTGAACACATGTTTCAATAGAAGAGATTAGGCATGAGCAAAATCTCACCTTTTGTACAAAGCAGTTAACATGGTCATTATCATTTGCTTATATTTCAGTAGGGACCTATAAATAGTGCTGAATATTGAATATTAAAATATGAAATATTCAAGAAATTTAACATTTACTTTCTTTGTTTTAAATATTTCAGATTTCTATATTGTATATACACAGTGCTGTGAAAAAGTATTTGGCCCATCCTGATTTCTTCAGATTTTGTGTATATCTCGCACTAAATAGTTTTAGGTCTTCATATGAAATACAACATAAAACAAAGGCAACCTGAGTAAACACACAATATAGCTTAGGGGAGTTATCCAACACCTATCACCCATGTGAAAACTAATTGCCCCCTTAAATGTAAAATCTGGTTGTGCCACCTTTAGCAGCAATAACTGCAACCAAAAGCTTCCGATAACTGGAGATCAGTCTTTCACTTACTTCTAGGACTAAGATTTAGTCCTACGCTTTGGATTTTTGTCTTGCTACATAATCCAGCTGTGCTTGAGTTTCAATTTATAAACTGAAGACTTGACAATCTCCTTTAGGATTTTATGGTAGAGAGCAGAATTCATGTTTCCCTCAATTATTGCAAGTTGCCCAGGCCCTGAAGCAGCAAAGCATCCCCACACCATCACACTTCCACCACCATGCTGACTGTAGGTATGATGTTCTTTTTGTGGAATTCTGTGTTTGGTTTATGCCAGATGTAACGGGACCCCTGTCTTCCAAACAGTTCCACTTTCAACTCCTCAGTCCACAGAACATTCTCCCAAAAGGTTTGAGAATCATCAAGGTGTCTTTTGGCAAAATTCAGATGAGCCTAATGTCTTTCTGATAGTGGAGTCATGAACAGTGACCTTTATTGATGCAAGAGAGGCCTGTAGGTCTTTTGATGTTTTCCTTGGGTCTTTTGTGACTTCCTGAATGAGTCTTCACTGTGCTCTTGGAGGCATTTTGGAAGGTCGGCCACTTCTGGGAAGGATCACTATTGTGCAGAGTTTTTCTATTTGGAGATCATGGTTCTCACTGTGGTCCTTTGGAGTCCCAGAGACTTTGAACTAGCTTTGTAACCCTTCCCAGACTGATGTATTTTTTACTTTTTTGCTTCAATAAATAACATTATCATTTAAAAACTGTATTTTGTGTTTACTCAGGTTGCCTTTGTTTTATCTTAGATTTTGTTTGAAGATCTAAAACAGTATAGTATGAGATATACACAAAAACAGAAGAAATCAGGATGGGGCAAATACTTTTTCACAGCACTGTATACTGTAGTTTGTCTCATACCATCACACCCTTTGGATGTCAGTGCCCAAAATTCACCCAGAAGAAATGACTAATTTATTCAACTCACTTGTGAATGACACACCATTAGTGTATAGTTATGATATGGCAATAAAAATCCAGTTGTCTTGAGTGGTCTTGATTGGAAGCCTAAAGAAGAAGAGCAAACCAGTGTTATGTCAATGTGATTTATTGTTCGGACATTCTCCAAAGCATTAAACTAAGAGGTTAGGGAAAGTTGGTCTTCTACTGTACAATTTAAAATAGTTCTGAATACAAGCACTGTCCCAATCCATAAAGTTTAAATAGCTCTAAAGAGTTTTAGTATACAGTATGCATTTTTGGCTCACAAATGGGAACAGTTCAGGGATGAGTTGATGGATGCATTTTTATATTGAATAAAAATTTTTTTTTAATTTAATGTATCCCATAGCTCATCAGTTGTCTTACTTCTCTTGAGCGTTTGCACCCTGACTGATGTATTGGGAAATCTCTTGACATGGCAAATTAAAAAATATTAGCATGCATGCACCAAAACAGTGGCCATATTTAATAGTGTTTGTGTGTGATTGAAATAAAAAGAAAAAATATGTTGAGGATTATTTTGTCCTGTTTTTATCTATATTGGTCTGTATCACACTCTTGGTATGAGAATGACTTTCTATCACAACTATCATGTAACGGAGAAAGACATAATATTTTTCACAGGCCACATTTATCAGGAAACTGCTGTGTATTTGTAGTTTAGAAATGTCCCAGAGACTGTAAACTGGACAGCCAAATTTCAGTTTCTGCAGGAACATCAGACCTAGACATGAGAAATGATAATAGGAAATTTTGTTGCTAAAGGTGTTGAGAAATATCACTTCTCCACAACAGGGCCCAGTTGTGCTTCAATTGCACTTTTAATAAAACAGACATTTCATCTTCACAACAGCAATGTCTGGAGATGGAGAGGAAGTGGAAAGTGGGTCAGGGCTCTTTCTGCTGCCAGGCTAGATGGACTCATTTAACTATAGAGTCATTTAAAAGGAGACCTGTAAAGGTTATTGGACAGAGTCAAGGAAAGACAAGGCAAGTGCTGAAGACTCTGTAATTCAACCAGTCATACTCAGTACAGCACAAAGAGTCCTGGCCGCTCATATGTTTCCCTCCCTCTCCTTTATTTACAGATAAAATTAAATACATTCATTTATTTCACTAAGTAACAAATCTGTCAATTGTTATTTTACAGAGATGTCTTTTCATCCAGTCAAACAATTCATATCATACTTCTGTTTTCAGACTTTTTATTTTCCACACTCCATTACTCTATTTTCCTGGCACATAATGTATTATTCATTTCTAACATTCCCTAACCCTGTGTTGACTTAAGTCCCATAAAACAATATGTAGAACTATTTACATGAGCAATCATCTTGAACTATGCTGTCACAAAACCACAATCATCATCCCTTTTCCCTCCCATATGGGTTCCTAAATCCATTCCACAAAACAAATGACCAAAAAAAGAAAATGAAGTGACGCAGTTCAGTCTCGCTGCCCCATTTAACGCTGCATGTATTTGTTTCCCCCCACCCCCCACCAATTTTAAAAGTGCATGCCTAGATTGAATTAAAAAAATACCTGTACAGAAAAAAGACTCTCAAAATGTTACCAACCCCACCACTACCAACCTACCCCTCCCTGACCACCCCAACGAACATGGTGTGTGGAAAAAGTTATGATTTCTTTGTTCTTGAGTCTCAGTTTTTGGAATCCCAAATATTGAATTGTGAAAAAAGTGGTTTGGACTGTAGTAGGACTGTTGAAGAGGGTCTCTGAGGCAGCATTTAATAATGGGGCAGTAAAGGGGTTTGTGGGGTTCAGAGTCAAAGGTGACGGGGGCTGGGATGACCGTTATGATAAAGCTTTTGCTTGATATGCACCATGTTTCCACTGGAGTCTTCCAGCTGTCGTAACTGTGTACGTCTACGGAGATCCCGCAAGTTGCAGAACTGAGGAAGCCAGGACCAGGACGGTGTGTCTGTAAAAGCAAATGAGAACATTTTTTATTATTATTAATATGCACCTCCATAGTCTTGCATTGCATATACAGTCCCCTCTGAAACTATGTGGACGGCAATTCATTTGTTTGTGCTATGTTATACACCAAAGACATTTGGGTTTGAGATTAAAAGATCGATATGAGACAAGAGTTTAGGATTTCAGCTTTTATTTCCTGGTATTCACATCTATATGTGTTAAACAAACAAAAAAAAAAACCTAGAACCTTTTGCATCAGACCACCTGCTTTTAGGCAGGCTAAAGTATAGGAACAGATACGTCTTGAAGTAAAGTCAAGTAAATAACACTTAATATTTGGTTGCATATCCCTTGCCTGCAATACCTGCATCAAGATTGCGACTCAGTTACATCACCAAATTGTTGGTTTCTTGTTTTGTAATGCTTTTTCCACAGCCTCTTTCAATTGTTGTTTGTTTCGGGGGGTTCTCCCTTCAGTCTCCTCTTCAGGAGGTGAAATGCTGCTCAATTGGGTTAAGGTCTAAAACCTTCCATTTTCCCCCCCAGATAAAATCCTTTGTTGATTTGGCAGTGTGTTTTGGATCATTGTCTTGCTGTGTGATAAACTTCCTCACAATTAATTTGGATGCATTTCTCTGTAAATTGGTAGACAAAATGTTCCTGAAGACCTCCAGAAGCAGTCATACAAGCCCAAGCCATGACACTACCTCCACCATGTTTCACAGATGGGCTTGTATGTTTTGGATCATGAGCAGATCATTTCATTGTCCACACTTTGGCCTTTCCATCACTTTGGTAGAGGTTACTATTGGTTCCAGATATTTTTTGGATTATCTCTGTATTTCTTTGCTATTTCCAATCTGGCTTCACCCCTGCCCTGTAGAGGTTGTTGGTGATGTCACTGACTGTTGTTTTGGGGGTTTTCTTCACAACTCTCCCAAGGTTTCTGTCATCAGCTGTTGTTTTCCTTGGCCGGCCCATTCTGTGTCTGTTGCTCAGTAGACCAGTGGTTTCTTCCTTTTTCAGGACATTCTAAATTGTTGTATTGGCTACACACAATGCTTGTGCAATGCTTCTGATTGATTTCCCCTCTTTTCCCAGCTTCAAAATGGCTTGCTTTTGTCCCAAAGACAGCTCTCTGATCTTCATGTTGGCTTAACAAATGCAGTCTTCACAGGTGAAACTGAAGGCTAAAACCAAGAGTAAATGTTCAGAGCTATTTTTGTTTAAATAGTCAATCTAACAAGACACACCAGGGTGACATGAAACACCTGTCAGTCACATGTTCCAATATTTTGTTCACCTACAAATTAGGTGATCTGATACAAAATGTGCTATGTTCTATATTGTTTAGCACATCGAAATATAAATACCAGGAAATAAAAGCTGAAATTCTAAACTCTCTTCTCGTGTTCATATTTTGATCTCAAACCCAAAATGTCTTCAGTCTACAGCAAAAACAAATGAATTGGCCTTGCCGTTTTTGAGGGGGCTGTATGAACATGATTGCTACAGATTGCAACATGATTGCTACAGCAGACTGACATCATCTATTCATTCATATTCAGTAATTATTTTATGCTGGTCAGGGTCACCCCGAATCAAGACCCTATCCCAGGAACACTAGGAGAGAGCCTGGAATACACCTTGAATGGAACTCCAGTCCATCACAGGGGACCCACATACACATTCATACACCCATTCACACCTACGGGCATTTTAGCATATCCAGTTCACCTATTGGTTTGTTGCCTTTTATGAAGGTTATTGATTGAGTAGACATTTCGTAGACAATTAATATTACATACTGACATATATAATTTTGTTCTAACTGGAGAACAGCATCTGACTTGATCATAAAATACTCATATGTGATACACAAGTAACACACACACACAGAAAGAGAGAGAGAGAGATCAGTCTGCCCAGCTGGAAGGAGGGAGTAGTTATTTATAGCAATCTAAGGGTATGCCATCCACAAGGACTGTTGTGAAGGGTATCAAGAAGAAGCGAATTAATAAAGGGCCATTTAAAATCAGTATTTTCAATAAAACCCCAAGCTCCAATCAACACACATATAATTTGAATGTCATCGATAAGCAGATGATGGTATGGAGGCAAAACAAGGCTCTGGATAAACTGGAATAGGAGACATCAGTGCCGAGTCACTGGCCCATGCTCTTTCCTATTTACATTTTTAATGATCAGACTCACTTTTTGTGTTTTTCATCTTAGTGTCTTTACAGGCAATCACTACTCGCAAGGCTTTTCGCTCTAGTCTGATTCAGGATCAGCAGCTTTTTATTCGGCCCTCACTTCCCCAGCCTGTACAAGAGACTTACATGACCTGCAACCAGCCACCACCCCTTAACATTCTAAGCATTTACAGGTCAGCACTCCTAAATTATCACCATAATACAAAGAGTTAGAAGTAAATTAAGAGTTTTATTAATACACTTAAAAAGTTGTTTTACTTTGAACAGTTTTGACTCTGGGCAATAAAATATACTCTGTAGTAAACCTTGAAGTGTCACAGCTACATTTGGGTCTATACTTCACGAGCTGTTCATTTAAAGAATTTAAATACACTATCCTTTTTTGCTAACTGATATGATGTAAATAAAGGTTTTCTAAATGTTAACTGCATGTGACTGCCACAGGGAAGATGGAAAGGAGGCCCTGAAGTTCTACACTGACCCTTCCTATTTCTTTGACCTTTGGAAAGAGCAGATGATTCAAGACACCAAAGACATAATGAAGGAAAGACGAAAGCACAAGGTAAAAAATGACAGCTGTGAAATTTCAAAAATCCCTAACATTAAATTCTAGCATGAATTGCACTAAAATCATTGTTTGTGTGTAAATTGTTTTATGAACATAGAGGGAGAAAAGAGAAAACCCAAATCGCAGCAACCTTAACCCTCGCAAGATTAAGACCCGCAAAGAAGAGTGGGAACGCATGAAAATGGGAGAAGAGTTTGTTGTGCCAAAACCAGATGCCTTGTAAGTTTCAGTCCAACACATCACTAAATATCTCAGTCAATAAGGTTGTAATTGTGTGTCTGTGTGTGTCTGTGTGTGTCTGTGTGTGTGTCTGTGTGTGTGTCTGTGTGTGTGTCTGTGTGTGTGTCT
>JANDJT010000050.1:18680879-18721490 GCA_024331685.1 Stegophilus panzeri
GGAAGGACTTACAGTTTTCTCTACCCTTCTTTTTTTTTTTTTAGATAATTTATTTTTTTTATCTCAGTAAAATGTACTTGTGCGTTAAATTTGCCAAATTCATCATGTACCACTGATATGATGGAATGAGTCAATGGGGCATGCCACTTGATAATAACCCACCGCAAAAATACTGCGCCTCTTGTGCTTCTTAATAAGTACTCTCTTTACTTATTTATTGCTCGACCGGACTCTTTCTGTTAGCAAATATTTTTACCGTTATTATCTCTCTCTATATATATACCAGTCGGTATAAATCTTAGTTTTGAAGCTGTGATCTAAGAAACACCAATATCTCTGCTGTCGCAGAGGAGAAGTTCCTGGGACTTCTTATAAGAAATCACTCTATGTAATACTTCTCTCAATGTAATACAGCATTTCTTATATCATTGACTCCCTTCCATACAGACAGCAATACACAATGACTTCATAAAATTCTAATTCTAAATTCTAAATTGCTGATGATTCCTACCAGTCAGTGGTAAGGCTGCATCAGTCTTTTACGAACTTCAGGGACTTCCGGTTTGCTTGTTGTCCAGAAAAGCTGAAAGACTAGCGCAGCCCAGCCGGGAGGTACCAAATTGTCGTGGAAATAAAACTCTAGCAGACTTGTCCTCTGAAGGTAAAAAAAGGTTTATTACAGAAAAATGGTTAATACAAGATAGAATAAAGCAGGATAGAATAATGAGAGCGGACTAAAGTGCTTGTGCTGAACCACTACTATATATATATGAAACGCAGAGCATGACACACTTCCGTGTACCGATAAGAAACAGTTTGAGGCAGTTCAAACAGGCTTTGTTTTAGGGTCTTAGAAGATGTGCAGACGAACCCTGAACAGAAGAACATGTTTGTGTCGCTGTAAGCACATAAACATTCTGTACTAATCTCAGTGACATGACATGGACTTCTTAGGCGTTATCCTCTGATGAACATGAACAGAACAAAATTATTACAAAGTAAAAATGAGTAATTTCCCTCACACTCTCCACTAAAAGTTGCCGTTTTGTTGTAAGTATTTCTATAAATGTAAAAAATAAAACACCATTAGGTTATACTAGTAGTGTTATTCTCATATTCATTATTGTGACCACACACAATCTGTTTACAATCTCTATCAGGGTGATAATAATATGTAGTTAAATTAAAGTTAATAGTAAAGTAATTAATTAATTAATTAACATTTGAGCCCCTGTCCATGAGGAACTCTCTGCACGTCCCTGAGCACCCATCGTGTTTGTTCCACGACGTTTCGTTGCGCAAATCAATTTCCATCAACCGTCTAAAATGGCCCATTAAGGCCACCGTATATCAGGAAGTAGGAGTCTGTACGTAGGTAAACAAAACCACCCTTTTGCTTTTATCTGACAAAAAGATTCTGTAAGGAACGTGATATCTTCTCCCTCAGTAGTGTGAGTATGAAAGTTTATAAATTTGTTGCTAAAGTAATTGCGAGTATTACTCAGTTGTTAATACATTTAGTTTTTTAGCTAGCTTTGCTAGCTACCTTCCTTAGCTACACAGTTGCCATGCTCTACCTAAGCAGCTATCTGTAGAAGCAGCATGTACACTGTTGAGTTTAGTCTGTCTTACTTTAGCGTGCTTTGTGTTGTTAGATAAGGACCTATACAATAATACAGATTTAGCTCTGGGATGCTGAGTAGCATTTCTTCTTGCTAGGTTTTCAGGTAAAGCTAGCATACAACTCTTAATATTTATGGTAGCCAAAACTGTTGGCTAGCTCTTACTCACTTAGTTAATTATTTGTCAGTACGTCAGTTGGTTATTTTACGCATAATGCTATTTTGAAACATCTTTGTAATTGTATTGGCTAATTAATAATACACGTTTTCTGTTCCATTACTGGAGCTAGCCAAGTTTGCCCCATTTAGCCTACATATGACACACAATACTGCTATAATTGTCTTCTTCGTTTGTATTCGCATTTCTGTTTTGATTCCTAGACGATATAATGTCCTATGGGGTTGATTCTGGGCATGGTGACAATGACGTTATTTGTTTTATTTTTGGTGTACTAATAAGTTATTTTGTTGTCATAAAGCTTCATGTTTAGGTTGCAGTCGTGGCTGTCATATAGATTTGAAGAACTCCTATCAGCCGTCTCACTGAAGTCACTGAAGTCGGGGTTGTATACAACACATCGCCATGTCGAGAAAGCAGTCAGGAAAGCCTGTACGTGGGAACCGGAAATGTGAGCTGGAGAGAAAGAGGGATGAACGCGCAGCCCGTAGGGCTCTGGCCAAAGACCGAAAAAATCGGCCTCCAGGAGAGGAGGAAGGAGAGGAATTTGTTAGTTTTTCCAACCAACTCAAAGCACTTGGTCTCAAACTGAGAGAGGTTCCAGGAGATGGGTATGTTGAGGATTTTCAGTCAGAGTTAATCCTCTTTCACACTCAGAACCCAAAACATCATCAGCTGACTTTTACCTGTCATGTCTGTGCATGCATCCCTTCACACAAGCCAAGAAAAACAGTACAAATTTGTACTTTTCCTTGTCACTGGTGTGGAACTCTCAAGCATGCACATTTTGTGCCTTTAGTATGTAGTTTTTATGCAGAAAGGTGCATGTAATGTACCTTTACTCTAAAAAGTCATTATGGTCCAATTATGTGTCAAATCTTTTTTTAAGTTGTACACTACACAGATCAGTCATAATATTCAAACCACCTGCCTAATATTGTGTAGGTCTCCCCTGTGCCTCCAGCATTACCTTTTTCAGCAATTTTTGCTGCAGTAGCTCTTCTGTTGGATCGGACCAGACGGCTAGCCTTCGCTCCCCACTCGTAACACTGAGCCTTGGGTGCCCATGACCCTGTCGCCGGTTCACGGGTTGTCCTTCCTTGGACCACTTTTGGTAGATACTAACCACTGCATACTAGGAACACCCCAAAAGACCTACTGCTTTGGAGATTCTTTGACTCGGTTGTCTAGCCATCACAATTTGGCCCTTATGAAAGTCGCTCAGATCCTTATGCTTGCCCATTTCTCCTGCTTCCAACACATCAATTTTAAACTGACTGTTCACTTGCTGCCCAATATATCCCACCTTTTGACAGGTGCCATTATAGCGAGATAATCAGTGTTATTCACCTCACCGGTCAGTGGTTTTAATGTTATGCCTGATCAGTGTATGTCCACATTTCCTGATGAAAGATGCATATTAAAAGTCCAAAAGATAAGGGTTCCATCCCAGCGACAAGCAAAGGTACAGTTTAGTACCCTTTGTTTCTGAGAGTGCAGGGCATTTTTACTAGGATGCATGCTTTTATGTTAACATTGTCTTTATGCTGATAATGTCTTTAATTATGAAAGATGAATGATGTTTTAAAGCTGCCTTAAAAGATGTCTATGCTGAGAACAGACATGCGCTTTACATCGTATACATCATAGAAACTGCTTGTTCCGAGCTTTGGCAGATCAGCTGGAGGGACACTCACGAGGTCACTTGCATCTGCGCCAGGAGACTGTTCAGTACATGACATCTCACCGGAAAGACTTTGAACCTTTCGTTGAGGATGATGTGCCATTCACTAAGCACGGTGAGAAATGGGGTTGTGAGTTTGCACATGAAAAATACTAGGAAGGAGTATTTAGGTAATATACTAGGAATACACTAGGAAATACTAAAAAAAAAAAGGGTTTGAAACACTTTAAACAGTCTTATGAATTGAAAGCCATCCACTGTTCTGTGTAAGCCTGATATTCTGTACTTTTGCCTCAACTTATTTGAGATCACATTACTGGACATAATGAATTTTGTCAATTAAAAATATGACACTAAATTGCCTGACAATTGATAGATAATTAGCCTTCTCATTTAAATACTCATGTGATGGACCTCCAGTGAGTTTAATTATAGAGAACATTTAAGTCCTGCATGAGTTATTACCCTTCTGAAATCTTTTTTTCTAATTAACAAATTACATGTACTGTCACTTGCAGCTACAGTGTATTCTGCATATTTATCCCAACCTACAGAGAAATGTCAGTAATGTCATACCAGTTGTAAACTGCATTAAACATGCTTAAAATATTTTCTTCAAAAACAAAAACTCGACTTTATTTTAACAGTAATGTTTTCTTCTAAATGTTGTAAATTTAAATATATTCTCTTCTCATCCTCCAGTGTCAGACCTTGCAGAGCCAGGGACCTTTGCAGGCAATGATGCAATAGTGGCCTTTGCTCGCAGCCAGCAGGTGAAAGTGGTCATCCATCAGCTGAATGCTCCATTGTGGGAGGTGATGTACAACTGTTTGACTGTTATATTACCTGACTCTTGTTTAGATTCTTACCATCAGTAGAATTGAAATGATTTTGATGCAAACTGTAGGTTGTGGGGGAAAAAAAACAAGCAAAGGTAACGTGATGTCATCTTTTAGATAAATGGATCAGAGAAGCCATTATGTCAGGAGCTTCATATAGCGTACCGTTACGGTGACCATTATGACAGTGTCCGGCAGATTGCAGACAACTCTGAGAGCCCTGCCCGTCTGCGTATAGCGGTTTGTAAATAATCTTTTTTTTTTTTCTTTTCTTTCTCCCCCCACAGGTTCCCAACCTTGGTCCTGGTGTACCCTTTGTCCTGTACAACCTCAAATCAAAAAGGGCTGTTGATTAGCTGATTAATCACATGCAAGGAATACACTAAAATGTGCAGGACAGGGGAGTGGGTAATCCAGGACCGGGGTTGGGAACCTGTGTTTTATTGATTAACTAAACAGATCAAGCAGTACAAGAACAATTATGTTGCCTACTACAGATAGTACAGGTTATAGACTGATCTTACATACGATGTTGTTCTTCCCTTATGGTAGAATCTAAATAATTCAAGACGGTTTGGTGATGGTGAGAAGGACAAGCAGAGCGCCCCCTCCTCTAGCCATTCTCCCTCTGACGATGAAGATGTTATCCTGAATTCCCTGAAGACCACCAGCCCAAACAGTAAGAGAGACACTCTTTTTCCATACTCTTATTTTGGCCTTGGTGGAGTTCTTGTCTCCCCACACTGTTTCTGCATTTGGTTTACCTCTTTCAGGTCAAGCGGTAAATCCGTGCCAATCAATTGCAACCTCACAGACGTGCCATGCAGAATGGCTTGAATCCGAGCTGAGGAACCAATCATCACCCTGTGGCTTTGGAACAGGGAAGATGCCCACACATCAAAGTGAACGTAGTGACCGTGTGTGTCCGCCTGAGAGTGGTACCAAACACAAACCCAAGGTTAATGCTGGTTATATTATTTATGTTTAAAAGCAATATGTGGATTTATTGCTTGGGATAAGGATATGTGTTATCTGGCATTCCCTCTTTTTGGGTTTCTAGATGTCTAATAAACAAAGGAAAGAGCAACAGCGTCTAGAGAAGAAGAAGAAGCAGGAGGAAAGGCACAGACAGAAAGTTCTTCAAGGCAAAGGTTCACATGACCAGAATCAGAATCTGCCTGAACCGGTTACACTTGTGCCAGCTCTTAACACTCTAAGCATCTAAAATATATTTGTCTTGGATAAACAATTCTAAAAGGTGACTCTGCTGCTTTTTATTCAGTTATCCAAGTATGGAAAGAAATGGGTAAGCTCTACATTGTGTATATGTGGAGAATGTGATTAAGTGCATGGAAATGTGCTGCCATCTTAATGACAATAAGAGGACATTCTCTCTTTAGGGTAAAACCATCATGGTATGTGCTATGGTTGCCTTAGCTAAACTATCATATCTTCACTTTTTTTTTTTTTTTTTAAATTTGCTATTATTTAGAACCAAAGAACAGTCCAAACTATAACAGGGCAGTATGGAGAATAGCATTACATTATGGTTGATGTTGGTGAATTGAAAGAAATTGTTCTTTCCTTTGAATTATAAGGAATTAGTTTCTGCTCCTGATAAATGCTGCCAACCTTTATTGAAATTAGTGGGGTTCTTGTTTGGTTTACATTTTTTGCATTCCCTTACAGAGGATTTGCCATCTTTATATTTTGAAACATAGTTACATATTGAGAATATCAGCATGCATTCAGTATTTCATGTGAGAAATCATTCATTGCATATTCATAACCTGAAGAATTGTTCTGTAATTCTAATCAATATTCATGTGTTCATGTTACACAAATGAGTGAGCATCACAATTTTATACGGAAGTGGAAATCTATTTATTTAAAATCAACAATAAAGTCTGGGGAGTCTTGTACAGTATAAAGCATTGTGTAATGTGTATATAATTAAATATTTTACAAGCATGTTTTTGTAATGCAATACATTTTATGCTTGATTAAGACAGCGTGCAAACATGATGAGTAGTTTGGCAAACAGTAGGAAATGAAAGTGCTAAATCCCTAGTCATCTTATTTACACGCATGTTAAACTTTAAAGCAGCTCTTCATAATGTGGACATTATGCCAATAATTTGAAATAATAGAATGTACTGTATGTATAAACCATAAAAAGTATCAATATCTCTGATAATCCACAAGGAGGCAGTAGAGGATTTGTGTGCCACCCCCATACTGGAAATGTGCAAAGAAAAAAAAAAAAAAAAAGCACAACCATTCATGAACACATCCTGAAAGGACAAGATGCAGTAGTAAGGTGTATATAAAGCAAATCTTTATGTGCATCCCTTAGTAGACGTGTGTGGGTAATGGATTGTGCCTCTGAAGTTTTCTGGAAACTGTTTAAGGCCCTTCTTGACCACAAAAAATGTGTTACACCCTCTCATTAGTAGCTACAAGGAACTCAAAATCTGTTTCTTATTTTCATCAACCTTACAATCTCAGAGAGATAATTATAGTGGCCTAAATGAGTGGTTTCTAACCCTGATCCTGCAGGACCCATACCCTGCACTTATTGTTTTGTTTTGATGTTTTCCCTCCCCAAGTACAACCATGTCAACACAGGAAGGGTGTTAATTAGTAGATTATCAGGAAAAACACCATATGTAAGGCAGGGGAACTCCAGGAACACGTATAAAAACCACTGGGATAAATGGCCCTAATCGTGCACCTTAACAATACATAATTTACTTTCAGGCAGTGGTTTAGATGTGCAACATCAGCTAGGTGTGTGTCCTAAGTTAACTTAACTATTAAAAGTATTTCATTGTTCCCTTTGCAAACATAAAATGTATAGCGCTGTAAGCCAACATATTCAATTAAATTCAATTCCATTACTAAAATATATACACGATAGACAACTACGTGCTTTTGACTGATGATTTCATTACCATCTTAACTTAAAAACTACCAATTTTTCATTCTTTTTTGTGTTTAGGTGCATGCATCGTGTGTTTGCTGGTTTAAATAACTTCAGTTTGTCTATTCAGTGCAGTTGGTGTAATTGCTTTAGAGCACCTCTCTGTGGACAACAAGTGCTATAACTGTATGAGTTATAACCTTTTCTCTTCCCCTTTTTCCATCTGTGGTAAGGTTTTCAGCTCTTCATCCATCTGTCTGGCAGAACTACAAGTTGTGACTCCAAGTAAATGCAGCTGTAGGAAAAGTTTATTAGAAAAACAGAATGCTCAACAGGCAACATAGTGTAACTGCATGCTACCAAAATTTACGCACAATTAAATTCAATATTTTTTTTTAATGTAGTAAATACTCAAATACAGAAACGGTATTAAAATGTCACACTACCAACCTGAGCCAAAGTGAGCCGTACAGCACAGGCCTTCTCCCCGAGCTGACTTGTAAACAGGGGAGACGCAGACACGGGCATCGTTGGGTACGTGGGTAAGTGTTGTAGAGAGGAGGTGGGGTGGCAGGTATAAAGTGGAACGCTGCCTAGAGGATCGTATAGACTCGCCTTCCCATGTCAGCCAGTAACCACGTAAACCTTCAGCACCTCCTTTCCACTTGACCAGCACAGAGTCATTTCCCACTGTAGTGAGATGCAGATCTGCTAGAGCTGGCAACACTGACAAAAAAGACGGAAACTTAAGCTTTACTCATTCTGCACCGAAAGAAAAAAATGAAGGAAACAGTTTTTGGTTGGATTCAAATAATATAGATTTAGATGGAGTTACTGTACAACAACAACATGTGTTTAAATGTTAACACACTAATACCTTCTTGAGTGCATGCTTTGACAGACATGGCTTTCTCTTTGCCAGAGAAGTAGCTGGCACTCACGGTGACCAGGTACTGTGTCCCAGGCTGCAGGTTAGTCAGTACCGTAGAGTTTTGCCTGTTATTAACAGTGAGCACATGGAGTTTCCCTGTTGGAAGGGTGGAGTACTCCACCTGGTAAGTCTGTACAGATTTAGGCTGCAGCGGCCCCCAGCTCACTCTCACACTGGTCATAGTTGACTCAGAAACCGTCACTTGCACCGGGCTCTGGATCTCTGTGTCAGAGAATATTAGGGGAAGAGAGGAGGTGTTTAGAAAAAGGGAAAATGGAATGTAAACAGTTTTGCACGGACACTATCACTGTATTTAAACAACTTTAACCCATCAATTCACTTTTTGTATCAAAACACCATGTCTTCATTTCTACTGAACTGTAGTGTAACTACCAGTCAAAAGTTTGGACACACCTTCTCATAGAAGGGTCTTCATTTTTTCTATTTTCTACTGTTTCTTCTTCTTCTTCATAATAATAATAATAATAATAATAATAATAATAATAATAATAATAATAATTGCACACTGGCATGTTCTCAAGCTGCTTCCTGATGAAGTTTCACCCAGAAGGCTTTTCTTAAATAGGAAGTGCACTCTGTTCTAAACAAAATGTCATTTTAAGTTAAAACTACTTATTAAAAATACATTTGGACTTGGTAATAAATTTATATATGGGCCTTAACTTGACTACTTACATTTGTCTATAACAAATTCCAAGCCTTTATCAAAATGTCTCTCATGTTCCTACTGTCCTTTATTTCCTTAAATTTTAAATTGAACAGTGGTCATATGAATCAAATTTCACAGCATTTCAGACAGCATCCACTTCACAAATGAACCCCTTGCTGTTCTCACCTGGCTGCGTGGTGAAGGTGGTATGTAGGGTGTTAAAGACCTCTAAGTTGGATTGCGGTATTAGCGAGACATTGTATGTGGTGTCCGGACGTAGGTTGCTCAGCCTGGCAGAGCTGGAGTTGCCTGGGCGGGTGATTCTCTGATAGGGGTTTACAGCTGTGCTTTGGTCAGTACCACTTTCTCCCATACTCCTTTCTGTATGTCCCGAGTGAACAGGTCCAAACCGGATGTCATAGTACCCGGTACCTGCAAGCACAGGCCTCCAGTGCAACTCTGCACTAGTAGAGGTGATGTCTTGGATCTGCAGCCTCTTAGCATGAATGATTTCTGGGTAAGCAGAGGGAGAGGCATAAATAAGCAGAACAGTAACGAGAGAACAGAGTTTAACAAGGAGTAAGCCAAGAGGAATGTCTCTCAAAATAGAAAGCTCAGTCAAATGTGACAAATAGCAGCGTCATGAGCGTGCCCGGTATGGGTGAGCGAGTGTATCAGACAAACTCTATTAGGGCAGCATGCCATGCCATATTTGATATTCCTAACCTGATCTGTATAATGTGCTTATGGTCTATGTATGATGTATGTGTAAGAGTCTAAAACTGGGCACTTACGTGACACTCAATCAGTAAAGAGGATTACTTACTATTAATACCTGGAGGCCCTAGGAAGGCTCCAGTTGGAGATAGAAAGGGCAAAATAATTTTTTTTTTTATAATTAGCCCCTCTCTCATTACAGTGTATATTGCTCTGTCCCTTTGCCTTGAAGACTAGTGTTGCTGTCTCAAGCTATTTGTGTCCCTGAGTTGTCTGGCCAAGGCGCCCAAATTTCTACAGCACGCAACGGTGGAGGCTGGAAGACCACACGTCTACACACCCCTGTTAAAACGGCACATTTTTGTGATGAAAAAAATTAAACCAAGATATTTCATGTCAGAACTTTTTCCTACCCTCAGTGTGAAATTATGATCAGAAACATTTTAGGGAAAATAGGAGAAATAAAATAGTTACAATAACCAGGTTGCACACCCTTTTATAATTGGGGATGTGGCTGTGTTCAGAATGAACCAATCACTTTCAATATCATGTCCAAAAGTAATTATCTTACAGCTGTCATCAAAGAAATTATTCCGATTAACCCCAACTAAATGCCTTTTTTTTTTTTTTTTAAATCTTGTGTCATCTGATTGCTGAAGCCATGGTCTGCAAAGAGCTGACAAAGCCTGTACAGGGTCTCACTCTTGAAAGGAAATGATCAGGGGAGGGGTACAAAATTTCCAAAACATGAAATGCACCATGGAACACTAAAGGCCATCAACAACAAGTGGAGAAAATGGAGCACCACAGTGACATCAACAGGAACAGGACGTCTCTCCCAACTTTACAAAAGGACAACAAAAACCTACCAGGGAGGCTGCCAAGAGACCTACGGCAACATTAAAGAAGCTGTAGGAATATCTGACAAGTACTGATCACGGTCTGCATGTGACAACAGTCTCTCATATTCGTCACATGTCTGAGCTGTGGGGTAGGGTGGTTAGATGTAAGCCCTTTCTCACAAAAAACATCCAAACCAAACTAATGTGTGTGATAAAATTTTATGTTTTTATTTTATGCCATTTTATGTGATAAAATGTATTATGGTTTGGCTCCAAAAAAAAGCACATCAGCAAAAGAACACCATCCCCATGGTGAAGCATGGTGGTGGCAGCATCATGCTTTAGGGCTGCATTTCTTCAGCCAGAACGGCAGGTTTTATCAAGGTGGAGGGAATCGTGAATCGCTACAAATACGAGCTGATTTTACTGCAAAATATTCAGGTGTCTGCTAATAAGCCGAAAGCATTCATCCAAATCAATAAAGGAATGGCTTAACCAAAAGAAGATCAATGTTTTTGAATGGCCTAGCCAGAGCCCAGACCTGAATCCAACTAAAAATCTGTGGGGTGACCTGAGACGGGCTGTGCGCAGGAGATGGCTTCAGAATTTGATGGATCTAGAATGTCTATGCAAGAAAGAGTGGGGAAAATATTGCCAAGTCAAGATATGCCACGCTGATAGACTCTTACCCAAAAAAAAAATGAGTGGTGTAATAAAATCAAAAGGTGTTTCAACAAAGTATTAGTTTGTGCACAAAGGTTATTATAAGTTTCCCCCCTATAAAAGTTTCAGATTGTTTTTCACTTCATTTGTATACTTTGCAATTGCACATTAAATGGGAGAGAAGATCAGACATGATTTGTCTTAGTGTCATTCTTTTACTTCATAAAAACCTGCCATTTTAACAGGGGTGTGTAGACTTTCTATATCCATTGTAGTCTGTCTGCTCTTATTCTTTTTTTCCCCCCACATCTATATTCAGAGGTTGAGCAAGATTAAGCATCTTTAAAGTGACTTGTTCTAATTTTCTCTTTTACAAAGTAATATACTAATTGTTTAGGTCATTGTCAAGTCTCTACCTATTCCTCTTTATATATGTTTGAACTACACTAAATCAGTTTTTCTTAAACTAATTTCCCCTCTGTTTTTCCCCAATAAGCTCTTACCAATGATTGCATTCCTCAAGTCCTCAGTGATGATACTCATGTCTTCGATATCCACAAAGTGCAGGTGATCCTCAGCAGGTGGACTCACAACATCCCTTAGTACCTGGTAGTTCCCTCGACCAGTGGACACAGCCAGCACATAGACACCCTCGTTCCGCAGCTCAGTCATGAACTGCTGCACGTCTCCAGGCTCCACACCATCAGTAAGCCACACCAGCACTCTTGGCAGTCCTTCTCTGGCTCCTCCTGGGATGCCCTGCTTCAACACCTCCTCCTTGGCGATCAGAAGAGCTTCCTCTGTATTGGTGTTTCCCCCAAGTTTCTGAGTCCTCTGCAGTGCTTCCTGAAGGTCCTGCTGCCTGCTATAAGCCTCAAAGCCAAACTCCAGGTGTGGCATTGTGCCAACCTGCAGCAGCGCCATCCTCACCTGGCCATGACCCAGAGAAAAAGGCTGCACAAGCTCTGACAGGAAGTTTAGCATGTGTGAAAACTCAAACATAGAGACACTGCCCGAAGAATCCAACAGGAACAAGACATCGCCTTCACAGCAGTTCAAAACTGTGGGTGTAAAGGAAAGATCAGAGGTTTATGATAATGTTTAGGAAAGAGGTTTAGATGATGTTAATCATCTAGATCAGGCTCAGTCAAACTTAATGTCCAAATAGCATCACATGGAGCAAAACAACAATTTACAAAATAAAGAGGTTCATCAAAGTAGTATCTATCAATTTCACTGACCATAACAGGTGCATAGTTTTGGAGTTTAATATTTTAGTACTGAACAAGATGTCAATTTCTCAAGAACAATACCAAGTGCTGTAAATTAGGAAAATGTGAGATGCAATTTCAACCATTACTTTTATCTCAAGGGGAACTGCAGTTAATCAAGCCATCCAAAGCACAAAATAAATTTTTTCCACATAAGGAAGAAGTAACAAATGGTCTATTCTCACTGGCATCGTTTCTCCGATCTTGCTGTACTTTCCAGGGTTTTCCTCCCTGCTCCCACGCACTCCTTGACTCACACACACACACACACAACTGTATGCTACTGCACAAAATCTTCACTCCTTTGCTTCGCTGCTTTTTTTTGGAACACTACAGTCACACAGTTATTAAAGTTTCACCAAAGACCATAAAAATGGATAAAACTCAAAAGTTTAAGCAGAACGCCAAATAGAAAAGGGAAAAATAAGAAAAATCCACCTTGAAGTGGCATAGAAAGTGTCAGATTTATAGGGAAAAAAAGACTGCATGGTTTGATCAAAATATTTACACTGAGCCAGAAAAGCAATAATGATCTGCCAGCAGTTATGGATTTCCTGGCAGAGAAAAGCTCCTTAAATTAGAGTTGAAAAATAAACATAAACAGATGGTAAGTGGTAGCAGCAGGACTACTGGATACCATGAGGGTTAGCGGGAGGGGGGGAGGTTAGAAGGGGCAGCGTGAGGGAGAAACAGACAGTAAAGGGGGAGGTGAGCACTGTGAGTCTCATAAGAATGAAAGGAAGGAATGCATTTTCTATTCCAGAGACCACAGTAGTGAGAAAGAATGAAAGCTGTGTGTGTGAGGGAGATGCATCATAATAGGAGAGTGAACCCATGCCCAATAAGACAAGTCACTAACTAATCAAAAGGTCTAGTAATGCCTGCAGGCAGGGCAGCCGTGGGTATTCAGACTTGCAAGTAAACAGGCATTTTCTAATGCCCACTTTGTGCCCTTCAATATTTTGAACAAAGCCTCATTTTAGTGTCACAATACAATCCTTCAATAGTTTGCGAAACACTTGACTGCACATCGGCACAGTCAGTCTAACCAGTGACTCTTGAAGAATTCCCAAAAGCATTCAACCATCTCGAGATGAACCAGACAATGGGAAATGTCCTCGTAATCCAAATACAAGTGACCACTGCGAGGGCCATCTGAAGATGAGAAGTAGGATAATTGAAGTATACTCCAAGTCACAGTGACTAGGATTTAATGTCCAACGAGACATTCTGACAATGATGAAATATAGCCTGACAAGTACATCACTGACTTCCTATAATGATGTGGGAAAAGAAAAGTATGAATTTATTTCCAGACAAAACCAGAGCAAAATACACAATCACACACCCACACACTGTCTCTGCCTACACACATACACACACAATACATAGTGTACATATGGTTGAGTATGAATTTAGTTAGCCACTTAAGCATCTAAAAGGAATTTAATGAAATAATTTCTGTGCACCAAGTGACCTTCAATATTAAGACATGAACTGGGAGGATAGTGCCTGTGATTGAGAGAGCAGTGTAAAAACCTGTTGTGTGAGCAATGGTTAAAATACAATAAAATTTTATTTTTATAGCGATTTTAACAATGGACATTGTCACAAAGCAGCTTTACAGAAATATATAAATTCATGATATAAATTTTAAATTTATCCCTAATGAGCAAGCCAGAGGCAATGGTGGAAAGGAAAAACTCCCTGAGACAATATGAGGAAGAACAAACCTGTCAAAAGAATGGAAGAAAGTTGAGGGGTTTTTTTTCCAATTTCCAAACTATTTTACTTTTTTTTTTAATTTGCAAGACAACACCACAAGTCCATTGATAGCTTGCCAGTGTGTACTACAGAAAATCAGCTGGCCTTTCAGTGGTTAAGTTAAATACTCAATGTAATAAAAAGTAACAAAAGCATATCCCACTTACAAATGCCTGGAAATCTAGACCAGCACCTTACCAGCTGACACTCCATAGGCTATCATTAAAACAACATAATGGATTTTTGATGGCTGAAGAATTATTACCATTTAACTTGTACAATTTAAAAAAAGTGTCTTTTTAAGTATAACCTTTTTATAGACTGGTTGAGCAGACTGGTCACCATTCCAATTTTCACCGGAAGTCAGGACCTGTGGCGTGGTAGTTTTATTTAATCATATTCCAGTGTGCAAACACAGATAAGGGGAAGGGATGTGTTTCTACTTTTTTCAAATTCATAGAATGAACTTTGACTGATGATTGATGTTACTAGTCAGGGTTATGGTGAGTCTGTTTCAGGAATGCTGGGCACAACCCGTGAATGCACCCTGAATGGTATTGCAAGGCGCGCACACTCCTCGATATGGTGATTTATAAAATCACCATATCAAACTTTAAAAACGATTTAAAACGTTGGTGTTGGGTGACTTAAAATAAAAACAATTAAAGAATCAGCTAGTAGTTTGTTATTTCTGCAGATATTTTGTTCTGTATTATTATTATTATTATTATTATTATTATTAGGCTATTGTCTGTTATCCAGTGTGATGTGGGGTGTGTAGTTACAGAGACCTTGGGTGGCCAAGGAGGGGCAACAGGGGTACCTTCTAATTATGTATAAGACAAGTTCACCCTGTGTTTACCTTGTGAAAACGTTTCCTGTTTATTTGCACAAAGTTAAATACTGTCTGTACTGTACGTCTAAAATTTGTTTCTCAAAGTAAGAGAAATAATTAAGTTCAGGTTTGATTGGTGTAATGTATGTGAACTGTGTAACTCACCTGAACCGGAGCTCGAGCTCTGCGACTTTCCCGCGCGCAGGTGAAAGCTGAACAGCAGGCACGTGAGCACGAGCCGAAAGTCCATCGCGCGCTTCTCTGTTGTTTCCTGAGGCGCGGAATATTATATTAGACTACTGAAAACTGTCACATCCACGGCAGGTAATAACCATGTTTCGCCCAGAGGTTTTGCCCCAGTAATCAACCTTGAAAATGTTGGCAGGTTTGTGCTGACTTCTTGCTTTGTTACACGCCTCCTTTTCCCCGAAAGAACACAATAAGTGCACACCTGTAGCTACAATTTCCGTCGACTGACTCACCCGGAGTGTTCTGTCTTGCGGCAGGCTAAACCAAAAACAGATTGAGACTGTGAGAGCTGGAGCTACTGAATTTGCAACACTCCCTCCCTCCTTCCTGTAGTTTCTCCCCTTCCCTCCCCTCTTTTCGTTCCCTCCCTACTTTCAGTCGTGCTATAGCCGACTGACCAACCTTCACCGGTTTGGAGTCAGTCCTAGCTTTTCCTCACTGTCATCTTTTCTTCATGTTGGCTTTGAATGTGGCTGCTTCTCCTGCAGCTATAACTGGGCAGTGTCGTCTGAAAACAAACAGAGTTCTATCTTATTTAGATTAGTTGTTTTAACACTGAAGCGGGAATACTTTTCATACAATAACACATAAATCAACTCAAAAATCACATTTCAACAAATATGGAAGAAGAGTGTGAAACAGATACGTATGAGAGGCCCCTAGACAGATAACATACCACACAATTAAATGTATTTACCAGCAATTTGCTTTATTTGTATTGTCCCCAGAAGCTCTGGGGCCATTTCCGGACTGCACATGTCCAGATTTGTGTGTAGCGGAAATTAGTTTTAGAAAGTCTTGATGGTAAAACCCCAATGAACTTCAACAAGGGGTGACGTGGACCAACACACCCAGTAAGCAAACACAGACTAGTTGTAAAAGCCCAGTCTGGTGAGCATATATTGTCCTCAATTTTCAGCTGTACTAACATACAACAATTAATTTCTTATTCTACCTTTTCCACCTAAGCAGGATTTCGCTATTAACTTAATCCAAAGCTTACAGTGACTTGCACATTGTGTGCCATGAGTCCAGCAGAAGCAGTAAATCAAGATCTGTGCACCTGCTAAAACTTTGTCCTGGCATGTGTATAGCTGTCGGATATGCATGCATGTTAGAATACACATTTTAGGCACAAGATTCCTTGGGGCTGTTTGCAGTCTGAACTTATACATTATCAACATCGATAGCCATAATAATATGTGTTTTAGGATCTAGAATACAAGTTACCTCATGAACACCAGACCTCATATTCAGCTATATCAAATGTCAAATATCTACAGGCTTTAATACCCACTCATACCCTGGAAAGAGGTCTTTCCCAAAGTCGTAGGGGTTTGTGAACCACTTGGAGGCAAGTATGGACCTGCTGCAAAAATCTCCAACAACGCAGACCACGAGTGTATACAAGCAACCCTGCATATTTCGCCATGGAGTTTTGTTTTATTTTACACAGAAAATATGATGTAATGGCATCCTATAGATATGATGCAATCGCATTCCCCAGATCACTATGAATGGAAATTAAAATTTCCATTGCACAAGAAGGCATCTATGGCAAAGAAATACTGACATGCAAATCAAGTGTTGTTTAACATAATTCTCAAATGAAATGGATCGGTTTGTATACTAAGGAAAAAGATTCAATCTAGAACCCATAAGGCTTCTTGTCTTTGTCCCTTTGTGTCAGGCGGCAGATACAGATGCAAATGCAGATAAACAGTGGCTTTATTTAAAAAGCTGGCAAGAGACAAAAAACATTGTTAATAAACAGACAATGGTCTGGTGATGAACAAGCAACCTGAATTACACAAGGCAAAGGCAAAACATGAAAATCAGAACAAGATCAGTGACCAGAAAGATGATACCAAGATAAAGGCTTGGTATCAATTGGTATACAACACAGAGCATATACTTCACACTGAATGGGTGATGTAGAGTCCTTATATAATGTGTGGCTGTGATTGAGTTCAGGTAAGCCAGTGAACGTTTCTGTGGTTGTTGGGTGTTGTAGTCTGTGGCAGCCATGATTGTAGGCCACGTTGTGTTCTGTTGAAGTTGGACGCTGTTTCAGGAGTTGACATGACACTAGAACCCTACACCAGTGTTTCCTTATCAGAGAGGGTTGTCATATAGAACCCCTTTAGGAAGCTAAGAATCCTTAACTATCTAAAGAACCCCTGAAGAATACTTTTTATAAAAAACTGTACCAAAGGGTACATTTGTTTTAAAGACAAATCATTGAATTTTTTTGGGTGAGAAAGGCACTTATAGGAATTAAACGTGTTCTTCTAATAAAACAACAATAATATTCATTTAATCATTTATTCACTTATTCAATACAACCTGGATGAACCCTGGACATATTCATTCAAAGCTAGGTCCAATTTATCATCGCAAAACCACCTACATGCATGTTTTTGGGTGAAAACCCAGGGAGAAAATGCAAAAGTCCACACAGACAGTAACCCGAGCTCAGGATCAACCCTTTAGCTCCCCACTGCACTGTGCCATTCACTTGCTTACTTGCTTATAAACTCCCATTTGTAATAAACCTTTCGATGAAGACCAATATAATATCAAATTTACTTCCCTAAAGAAAAGTGTTATGAAAGGCCAATAAGTAGAACTGCAGTGAGTTACACTTTGAGGTAGGTTTGCATCATTAAAGAGATGTAACAACATTCAAACTGAATATAAAAATAATCTCACCTGTCAGATTTATGGGACTGTGTCATTGAAACATGAGCGAAGTATTGGCATAGATGGCAGTGGGCACAGTAGCAGAAAGCCTAGTTCAGCTTTCCTGGCACAGGAGAATGGAAATACATCATAAATGACAGGACACAAAACTAAAGATTCACATAAATATTTTTTAATCTCTTTTTTTTTATGTTGACAGGTTTAATGCTTCAGCTAAATGTTTTAAGAAATATTTTAGAAGTTGCTCTAATCAAAGCATTACTTCCCTCCAACATCTGGTATAATCATGAACATTTATTGGTCCAAAAGTACTGTATATCTGTATATGCCTTGTCCAGTGTCAGTGAAGGCCACTGTTACCTCATTTCACCTCAAATGGCAAAATTTATACAAATATACTGTTATACAAAATGATTTAGATTTCATATACAGTACACTTGTGCGATCAGTGAATAGATGATAATTGGTGTAATAGATGTATAATTGGTTTCAGTATTATACATGGTGTCCCAAAAGTCTCCAAATTAACTTTATTTATTTATTTATTTTTTACCAAAATGTAATTCTATTTACAAAGCATCCTCTACATGATTGCTATGTCTTTGTGAACACACATGTAAATGCATGTCCATCGCAACCTTGCGACAGCTTCCCAGCCATGAGAAGGATTTCAGTCCGTTCTTCTTTTGTCTTAAAGGCTATCGAGGAAGAAAAAAAACATAAACTAAGTATAAAAAATTTTGGAAAACATGTATGGAGACTTTTGGGACACCCTGTAGAGTGCTTAAATGAGTACACTGAAATAATGAAAGGAGGAAATCAGCTAAATTTGTAGGACAGGGGAACTCCAAGAGATGGAAATAGGAAATAACACACTAGGGTATTAAGGCCTTTTGTGACCTCTGTGTTAATGAGCATTGGGCAGATTGAATAAATAATTAACATCCTCCTAATACCAAAAATATTCTGGAAACTCAAGCAGATTGTCTAGCCTTCCATCCTGTGTTTGTTATGAACTGTCTGAATTCCCCTTGTCTTCCTGGACTTAAGTACAATTTATCGATACCTGCGTCACCATAATTTCCCCTCACGCCAGCCTTTCTATCGACCCTGACTTCCACGTCTCCCTTCTCAAGGTCTGCACTCCTTCTGCCAGGAATATTTCATGGATTCCTTTCTGGCCCCCATCTGCAGGTATGCAAGCTTTGATTTATCAGTTAATGTTGGTTCCATTGGCTATGTGCAATATGTTTCAGTGCATTAAGTTGCCACTGATTTCTTTTTAATTATATCTTTATTTAACCAGGTTACTTCTATCGAGAGATATTGAATATTGATATGACAGTAATGTACAGACGTTAGAGTTAAAGCCATCACATCAAGCTAAGCTAAAGCTGAAGTAAGTAACTAAGTAAATAGGTAAGTAATTTATTTCTAAAGCACATTTAAAACAACCAAAGTTGACCAAAGTGCTGTAAATAGTTAATATCACATAGAAGTATAAGATGTCAGTATCAATTAAACCATTTATAAGCAATCAATTAAGATCTTTACAATTAATGTAATTCCATTTGAGTAACAACCTTCTGAAGTCCATGAAGCAGTAAAAAAAAAAGGTTCAGCTATATCCAAAACTCTGGAGTAGTTATTAGCACACAGCCTTCACACAATAACCTATGAATGAAAACTGCAGAATATCCTAATATTTCTAATGTAAAGAATTAGATTCAACTGGAAGGAATTTAATTCTACATAAGCCTTTGTTTATTTCCATGTGTCTAATAATTAAGTAATATAGAGTATTTTACAGTCACATCCACGTCTGCCTTCTTCCAAAGGTAGCAGAAAATGTTTCAGTGTTTTTACTTTTTATGGTTCATTCTTTCCCAGTTCTCAGGGACCAACACCCATTTTACAAGTTTTCCATAGAGATGTTCCATGATGTCCCTGGCAAGTGAAATCTGTGTAGCCCTTAACATGCTTTTCCCTTCAAAAGCGAATGTGACAATGTCCTGTATTATTATTTTTTTAGCAGAGCTAGGGTTTCTCCTTATGAATGACCAGCTGAGGTTTTTATGACATTCCAAAGGCAAGGGAAGTGTTTTACATGCCTCAGAAGAATTCCTAAAACATATTTTAGGCTAGAGAAAATGTGATAAAGAAGGAATACTACGAGTTTGGGTGGATGATTTATTGTAATGGTTAAATTGCTGTGATTTCTAATCACTGTATCTGCATAATGACATTTAAGTTAAAGGGTGAAATGATTCATTTCCTCCTCCTTTTCTATATTTGATTATAATACTGCTCTACATCACCAAGAGGGTGTGGTGTAATCATGAACTGTTTAGCTAATGAGTAAGCTTACTTAAAGGTCACTGATGTAATTGTGTAACAGGTATTTATCCTATGTGGAGAATCTAGCAAATGCTGCTGAATCAAATCGAGCTCAATGAGGCAGAAAATTCCCTGTCTACTTGTTCTGTCAAGAGGTGGTTATATTCGCCTTCAGATCTGCAAGCATCTTTAACTCCCAGTTTCTTATTCTTCTCCTCTTTTGACATTTATCCTTTCAGATAATCTGCTTTCTTGTGTTCCTCTACAAGAATTAAAAGAAAAACAGTATTATGTATTATGGAATGCTACATTTTGTGTTGCAAATCCTTATAAGGCTGTCATTTTTTTTCTCTGCTTGCCTCCATATACATACTCCTCATACCTCTCTCTCAGTGAGTGTTAATCCAAAACAAAAGTAAAAGAGGTAATACGTTCAATCCACTCTTTTCATACACTTTCCTTATTGCAAATCCATCTGTGAATGTCTGTCTTGTCCTTTTTATTTTCCTTGGTGTAACTTGGCAAGAATTTAATACAGCTGCACTCGCCTTTAGTTTCTTCCCCAGCTTATTCATGACCTATTCTGACTTCCTCCCACCCCCAGGATTTCCTCAAGTGTCCAGCTAACTCCTACTCATGGTAACGTACATACAAATGCTGTGTCCACTCTTCTCTACAGTATGCATGCGTGAGTACATGTAGAAGGGAGAAACTGCCCTCACTGTTGAGAATAGTTTTGTGGAGTTTGGTCCAACCCCAAACTCCGCCCCCATTTATGGAGTCATGATCAACAGGGTGTCCCAAAAGTCTACATACATAGTGGAAATTAATACTTTTTAGCAAAATGTCTTCCAAAATTTTTCATACTTAGTTTATATGATATATTTTTTCAGATAGCCTTTAAGAATGCCTTTGACAAAAGAAGAACCTATTGAAATCATTCTCATGGCTGGATCAGGAAGCTGTCCCAAAAAAATGTTGCCAAATTTATTAACAACTTCAAAAAGACTGGAAGTGTTGTGGACCAACCTAGAAGTGAACATGCATGAACATTCACTGATGAACGCACAACCGACGTGGTGCTGGCAAACATAGTCCTGTACGTGTAGTCTTTTTAAAATTTTATTTGTATGTGTGTGTGTGTGTGTGTGTGTGTGTGTGTGCGTGTGTTCTATCTCTTTTAGGTTTACTTTAACTGAATTGGTGGATGTCAGAGGGGTGTGTTTATTATATTTTGCCTTTGATCAAATGCCAAACTGTCTGAGAATAGCCCCTTGTAGGAAGGATCTGTCTTGACAGATCCTTGTGCAGATGTACTTGGAAAAACACAGACCATAGTCTCCCCTGGCATAAATATCAGAACAATAGCAATGACTAGTGGTTATTAGTGAATGTGAGTGCCATAGTAAAGCAAAAATGTACGCAAAAAGATATGAAATTCTGGTGAAAATGTCTATTTATGGTAGCAGACTAATTTATTGACTGTCCCTTTTGTGTCGTCTACTATCTCATCAATGTTAAGACTCCCTTTTCTGACAATTGTTGTGTTCCTTGTTTCCTACTTAAACTTTTAGTTGTGTCTCAAATTGAATACCACTGAGCTGTTACCTAAACACATTTATTAAACACTAAGACCCAAAACATAATTTTATATGTTTTCTACATGAGAGATTCATAAAACTAATAAGTATTAATTGTTTTGTACTTGATGGTGTTGATTGCATTCAGTGCTACCTGACGTTAGCTAGCTAACTTAACCAACAGTTTTTGCTGTACTATGCACAATTGTAGACAGGAGTGGTACTACAGATTTTGGTAGCTACTGTATATCTGCCACAAGCCTTGCCCTTCCTTAATGTTAGGATGATAGAAATGTTTAGAGCAAAAAAGTGTCCACATTTGTTTCGTTCTGTGAATACAGTATATCATTTGGGCCTTTATACTACATTATATTTGTTCTATGTGAGTACACAGAATAGTACATTATTTGAGACACAGACTCTTATCATTGTTTTTGCATATGATTTAAAGCCGGCAATCTCTCTACGTCCTTTCTTTTCTTAGTTTTGTCTGTTTTTTTTTTAAGAAGTTCCTTATTTATCCTAATCTTTTCACAGGCTCGCTGTCTTTCCGTGTGTCTAGTCTGTACCTGTCTGGCTGACATTGCCCTTATTAAACATCACACTGAGTCAACACACTTCTGCTGATGACTCAAAGAAGACCATTATTGTTAAACTACATCATAGGTGATCTGTTTCATATAATTATTGATGTGCCAGAAAAGCCAACTGACTGTCACATCAGTATTTCATTAAATCACATTCAGAGAGATTAATTACATAATGACAGACTTTTTCACCATGATACACATTCCTTTTTTTGTGAATGAAATAGAACAATATATGAATAATAATTCCCGAATGCGGTGAAAACCCAGCTCATGTGAGAATTCAGTATGGAAAAATGAATGAGAATACTTTTGAGGAATGTGGCCTAAATTCCCCAGGCATCTGTTATAAACTTTGTTGCAATTTGTCCGGCTTATTGCAGCTGCTTAGCATGCAGATTGTTTCTCAATGTGATGGCATAGTAGCAAAAATATTTCCACATTACCTTTTGTTGAAATTATTTTGCCACTGACAAATACTGAGAAGGCTGACCTGCATTTTCTATTTTTAAAAAAATGAAAAGTGATTATGTAACAAATATTAAAACATGAACATTTCTTGATATTTTGCCTTGTACATTCAGTCTGAAGTCACTTGCAATGACTGTCATTTGAAGTCACCTGAAAATAAGGACTTTTATACCATAAATCCTTTATCATGCTCCAGATTATGTGGGCACGAGCATAACCAGTCCTCCCAACTAAATATTTTTAGTACAATGAAAGATTTAATAAGCAATTTATAGGGTCGTGCAGTTCACAGCCCATCAGTGGAGATTATGACAAGCGATTATGGCGAACTGCCTTTACATTCCTGTAGCATGTACAAACAGGAGAGCTACATAGCAAAAGAATAGATATTCCAAACAATCATCAGCAAGCCATAATAATAATCATAATCATAATAAAGGAAATACATTTCATTATGATTCCCTTATCTGACATTATATATTAGTTTACATGAACAAACTATGTACTTCAACATGAATGCACTATAACTCTGTATTGTTGTTTTTTTTTTTTTTTAAATAATTAAACCAACAGCCTGAATAAAACAAAGTTCATGCCATCACCAATATGAACTCCTTATTGATCATATGTAAATTTGTTAACTGCAAAATTCTGAATTGAATAGCAATATGTACAGTCCAATATTTACACCAGATTTCAGTAAGTTATCAGCATTTATTAATTTTGGATAATTTACAAGGACTTAATTTACATGAATTATTTTTAGTTATGTACTAAATAAACATTAATCAGTGGGGTATATTTGACATTTCAACAAAGGTCAATCAGTACATGTGGGAACTTATTTTATTACTTGGTTAACATCACTTGCAGTTTATTAATGCAGTAAATAATGTTAGTTAAGTGGACCTTAATGTAACCATAATGTTAAATGATTTTAGGATCATAAAAAGTTACCGTTTCTGGTGGTTTGACCTTAAAATGTCAGTAAGACAGCACATGGTCTTAAAACCGTATTTGGAACACAGTCTGTGAGTCACTGTAAGATATTGCAAAAAAAAAAAAAAAACAGTAAAAGATTTTTGAAATTCTGAATGAAACAGTGTAACAATAATGACACATAGGCACATAGACACATAGGCACACTTATTTTTGAACTTGTGTGATGAAACATCACAGGAAAAAGTTTTCTGACTCTAGCAGCAGTTATAAAACTGTCTTGGACCGGCTTGTTTTTTAAGCTTAGTTAAAGTTCTCCTACATAACTGTACATTCCTTCACAAAGATGCAGATGTATCATTATGGATGTATGGTACCAGGCAGGAACAGGACAAATGAAGGTGGGGTGTAGGAGGGAGAGAGAGAGAGAGAGAGAGAGAGAGAGAGAGAGAGAGAGAGAGCGAGAGAGAGAGAGAGAGATTGGCAGTGTTATCATCCCACTTGATGTAAAGTGCTTAAATGGTTACACACTCATCCAAATACTGTATGTGATGAATCACATACAGATGAATCACATGAATCTGCTTGAACAGCCTTTTTAGTTTTTTCCACTTTGTGGTTACATTCATGTTCACATTTGTAAAAGTAATTCCCCTGATCTACAAGACCAAATGTGGCTCTAAGAGGATAAACATGCTTTGTCAAATCTGGTTATTGTGCATAGTGCCAAAGGCAATGACAAGTGTATTGTGTGCCAAAAAGGGCCCAAGTATAAGCTGCCGCATTTAATGTTGCCACAACATTTGGATTCTGGGCCAAAATGTCCTAAAAGCAGCCAATCATATTTAATGCCTGTACAGTATTTCAGTATGTTCTTTCCTCAGAAATGGATTTTGAATGGTGGATGTGTTCTGGCAGCCAGATTCAGATAAAGTATTCAACATCAATTCCTCGAGGGTATGTGGGCCAGATGAAACAGTTGCTCGATGCTCTCTGAGTTAAGCTTCATGAAAGATATTAAAGAATCTGTTGCATCAATGCATTGTAATCCTGAATCTGAATTGTGTTTGTTTTTCTGGCTTTAAGGTAACATTCATTTTGACTTGTCTTACATTTTCACAGAAGATGACGAGCCTTGCGGGCACGGCTTAGTGGTTAGCACGTTTGCCTCGCACCACTGGGGTTGGGGGCTCGAATCCATACAGAGCTTGTATGTTCTACCCGTGTTTCAGGGGTTTCCTCTGGGTACTCAGGTTTCCTCCCCCAGTCCAAAGACATTCATGCATTTCCAAACTGTCCATAGTATGTGAATGTGTGTGTGATTATCACCTCGTCCAGGGTGTCCCCTGCCTTGTGCCCTGAGTTCCCTGGGATAGGTTCCAGGTTCCCCCATGACCCTGTGTAGGATACGTGGTATGGAAAATGTATGGATGATGAGCCCTCCCCTTAGTTGTGACATGGTACAATCAACGCAAATCAGTCTTAAGTCAAATTACAACGCAACTTTTAAATTAAATTCAATTAAAATGTTCAAAATGTTGCAAAAAATTCTGCCTGTTAATATGATCTTGACGATAAGACATGTCCTATCTGCACGACTACAAAGAATTTTGTCTTTTGAAAGTGTTTTGTCCTGACTAGCCTACAATAGTCATTCCTTTCAGTTACAGCTGAACCTACATGCTTTACACTGTTTGACTTTTTTTTTTTTTTCTGTTAAACTGTACATGACTCATTCATAATCGCCTTGAATCCGATTTGAGGAGAGAACCCCGCTTATCACTGTAAATTAAAGACAAGACCTTAAATAAAATATTTCAGTCAGTGCTGATTGGCACCCTGTCCAGGGTGTACCCCGCCTGGTGCCCGATGCTTCCTGGGATAGGCTCCAGGTTTCCCCGTGACCCTGAAAAGGATAAAGCGGTATAGAAGATGGATGGATGGAGTCAGTGCTGCCCCCTCCTGCCCAACCCGGGTATCACACGTTTATTCTTTCGTTTCGTTTATTCTTTTGTTTTTGTTCAGTACATTTCCTCATTGTCTGTTACTTATGTCAGCCATTATGTGCGACATGCACCATTGTAATCTCATTTTCGTTGTTTAAAGTTTTCGAATTGAAAGTTTGTCGTTCTGTAAACCTTAAAGTGGGTTAAATGAGTTTGTAGGCTTCCAGCTGAGAGGGTTTGGATTGGACACGTACATGAGGGAGGAAACGTTACGTGTTGAAAAACTGAACTTTGATTTGACTCATAAGAAAGTACGTGGATAGGCATGGATGTTACGGAGTGAAACACCGGGGTTTAAGGGCCAGCCTTCGGGAGCATGGACTCACCAGATGGAGGAAGTTCGGGTTTAGCTTTAGGTAAGTGAACGGGGCTCATTTTAGCTTTGTTAGCAGCGTGAAAATTTCCTCCAGACAACTTGTTTAACTAACCAGCGTTAGCTTACTGAAGGAATGTGGGATCAGAGATGTAGCAGAAAGTACCTATTACTGTATTTGCACTAAAAACTGTGTTTACACTTTATCTCTTTGTTAACTTTACTAAGAACTGCTTTTTAGTCTGCAGAGTTTTATGTTGTTAAGTAGAATAGTATGAACACTAAGGCTAAGTTCACACTAGGTGTCACATTAGGTGTCAAACGACGTTCAAGCTGATGTTTACTGAAAGTAGGTCTGACAATAACAGGGAACTCTTGTGGTCACACTTTTCAGTCTGGTTGTCGTATCCCGTAAATATAATAACTAATAATATTAACTAATTATATATATATATATATATATATATATACAGAGTCAAAGTCTCCAGAAGAATCGTGACTGGTTCTGCAGGGAGCTCAGTAAGACTTACAGCTCATTTCCTTATAAAACTGCACAGATTGTACCTGCAAAGGGTCATCACACCAAATGTTGACTTTGTTAACTTAGTACTACATTTATTTACTTTAAAACCAGCAAGATTACTTTTAGACTATGAAAATAAATCAAATGTATTTATTTATTCATGGAGTATGTTCAGTCTCATTATTTCCTTTCTTCCTTTAGTTTAGTTCTTCCCTTTAGTATTTCTTATTTTAGTAGTAGTATTGTTTACTGCTTTTTAAAGTATATTTTTTAACATAGAAACATTTAATTTCATTATTTTCTTTAATTTCAGCATTTCTTTGCATGTGACTTTTGCACAGTACTGTTTGTATGTATGTATGGGTGTGTGTGTGTGTGTGTGTGTATATTACTGAATAATAAGTTTGTTTTCCTAAGTACAAATTACTTTATTTGTAATTATATGTAATTCCTAGTATAATAATTATAAAGTTTGCTATTACTAGAGTTTTTACTCTGTCACTTTATAGTTAGTTTTTTTTCGATACTTCGATGTGTATGCTAGCATGTGCTACTTAAATTAGTTATGTGCTGTTTTTTTTTTGTTGTTTTTTTTTTAATAGATCCAAGAGGAAAAGAATCCAAACTAAATGGCAAAGCTGAGTCAACCCCAGAAGCGCCATTTGGAAGGCAGCTCAGTGAACCAGGTCGATTTGCCTACGCCGCATTATGTGGTGTGTCTCTCAGTCACCTTTTCCCAGGAGCAGAACAAAGGTACCAGAGCAAACTTGAGTTAAATCTGATCTTTTTAGTTGTACTTTATTTGTTAGATGTTTAAATAACATCTTTGTACAACATGAATGGCATGATTTCTTTCCGGCAGGTCGTTTCGGGAGCAGTATCTGGAAGGCTTAGTGCAATGGCTGGGTCTTGACGAGTCGGTCATGCCAGTGATGCAGGCCTTCCTGGCTGGACTTGGGTGTGAAGGCAGTGACACCTTCCTGTCTATTCTTCAGGCAGAGCCGCTACTCAGCACTGGATCTTTGCCTATTACACAGGTGTGTAAATGCACAGAGATTTATCAGCCCATAGTGGCGCTTGTGTAATCACAACCCTGTTGGTATTGTAACCACCTGCTCTGCTCTGTTTTTATTCTATCTCAGGATCTTGTTTCCTTCTCGGTCAAAGATGGTGAGGGTCCGTTTTCATCTTTTTGACTACCTCTTATGATTCCTGTTGTGAAAAACCCTCCTACTCTTCTGCTCTAGGTGAGTATGATGCCAGGGCTCGCGTCCTGATCCGACATGTCTGCTGCCTACTGCGCGTGTGTCCTCAGCAGCTTGAAGATTTTGAGGAGACGCTCGGAGAACGGTTGAGACAAGGAGAGGAGGAGAGCGAGTAAGAGATAAACATGCATGCTTTTATAATTTATACTGGTATATTGGTTCAGATATTGAACAGCATTAATTTATTGCTGAGTAGAGTTTTTGCGTCATGTGCTTGAAGGATATTGTCTTATGGAAGTAGTTCAGCCATACACAGTTTTTCACAGATTTTGGATGACAGACTTTCCTTACTTGTTATCTATAATAGTCTTGTAATTCCAGTGCAAAATCATATAAGGGGATTATTGGTTACATTTTATTTCCTTTACAATGCACTAGATCCATATGAAAATATTTATGGTCTCATGGCAAACTCATGCCTGTCTGTAATCAAAGTCAGAATGATTCAGTGGATTGTCATACACCATGTAGTAACCCTGTCTGTCTAATGAATCGCTCAGATCAACAAGTAGTTAGTCTCTGAGCAGTCTTAATGAATAACAAGTAAATGACTGTTTGTTTTATTTTTGTGCCATGTTGCTTTCAATCTGGATTTAGTATGAGAGTAAGTACAAGGTTTGGTTTTCATCTGCTTTGCTCATGACCCTATATTATTATTATTATTATTATTATTATTATTGTACACTTTTTCTTAACCTCTTCAGTTTGGGCAGTACTAAGGGGTTTAGTATTCACTTCTGACGGTGTTCATTGTTTCTTTTTAAATAATTATGATTGTAGCAATCTGACCACTTTATAAAATGGTCTCTCTGTTCTGTTCTATTTCCGAAAATCTCTGTAGGTGTTTTGATGAATCATGGCATTCACACAGTCTAGCAAGCACACATAATTTGAAATAAATGCAGTCTTTAAGCATGTTATATCACACCTGTTTTATTTCCAAGCGAATCACAATATGTAGCTGTTTGTTGAAGTTCTCTGTATTTGTGCACAGAGAAGAGTCATCAAGAAGAAGGAAGAAAGAAAGAGGGCGTGCACTGCGGCGTTACTTGCTGATAGGTCTTGCCACTGTTGGTGGGGGTACAGTACTGGGTGTGTTTAAACACATGCTTATGCAAGCAATACTGCATAATGTACACTTTTGGGAATGAACAAGCATGTCATTTTCAGATCAGTATGTAATAGAAAATGTCAAAATTTCACCATATGAATGGTGGCAACATATGAATGTTTATCAGTGCTACTATGCTGCTTGGGTGATAAAATACTACTTTATAGTTTAACTACTTATAGTTTAACTATCACCTTGCTACTGAAAACTATAAAACAAACTGTTGGCTACTTATAGTGACGCTCGTCAAATTAATCCGATTCAACAAATTTATATAAAATTATATTAAATGACTCATGCAGAACTGGAGTTTTACATAAGTGCATATAAACACACTGATCTTATTATAGACAAAATATGATCAAATTATTATGTACACTTGTACAATTATTTTGGCACTAGGATCATACAGTCATTGTATATCATTATTTATTCGATGCTATTCCCTAACAAAACAACTGTACAGTTCTAAATGTAATGATTCATCTTAAATTTTAGTTAAATATAGATATTCAATACAAATGGTGTCCATAAACTTTTGACCATATAGTGTATCCCAGTAATGGCCGGTCAGCAACATTGCATGCCCCATCTGTTCCTTTAGCGGATTTTAGCTGAGCGATACTTAACGGGAATAAATATATGCTTTGCTGTGTGTTAGGTGTGACGGGGGGTCTGGCTGCACCTTTAGTGGCTGCGGGAGCAGGTGCAGTGTTGGGTGCAGGAGGAGCCGCTGTTCTGGGCTCAGCCACTGGTATTGCCATCATGGCCTCCTTGTTTGGCGCTGCAGGAGCTGGATTAACTGGTGAGCTGAAGTGTATTGCCTTATTGTTTTTCATTTTATTACTTTTAATTATCTGGCAGGTGCTTTAGCTAAAACAGTTTGCAGTTGAAATAGGAAAGAATGCAATCATATAGTGGAGCAGTTGAAGGTTAAAGGCTTTGTTCAAGGGGCTGTCTCACTGGCAAGCCTGTTGTTTGAGCTCACCATCCATCTAATCACAAGATTAGAATGGTTTTTGCTCTCCTTGAGTTTTTCTTTGCTTTTGCACTTTTGATGTTTGACTATGTCACCACTGATATTGTGTTTTGTCATTGCTAGGCTATAAGATGAACAAACGAGTGGGTGCAATTGAGGAATTTGAGTTCCTTCCTTTGAACTCAGGGAAGCACCTTCACGTGACCGTGACTGTAACAGGATGGCTGTGCAGTGGCAAATACAGTCAGTACTCATTCCAGATTTATTAACAAATTAACACCATAACAGACTTCCTATGAGTTACCTACAGACATTTTTTTCAAATATATTTCCATGAGAAATTTGTAGGCCACTCTTTTGTTTTTGTTTTTAAAACTTCTGAGAACTGTGCAAGACATGGCAGAAATGACTTGAAAATACATTTTGTCATGTATTGACCCATCTTTTTGTCTATTGTAGGTTCCTTTCAGGCTCCATGGCGCAGTCTGGGTTCCTGTGGAGAACAGTACTGTTTGAAATGGGAGTCCCGCTACCTACTGGATCTGGGCTCTGTCCTGGACACACTGTGGGATGGGCTGGTCAGCGTTGTGGCCCAGGAGGCCCTTAAATACACAGTGCTGTCAGGTGAGTTGTTGAATTAAATCATTGATCTGGGTGCTATTTGGACATTATTTGAATGCACTGAAATTAGTAACTTTACATAACTTTACAGACTGACTATGGGTAATTCTAGTACATTTTATTTATGTATGACAGACTCAGTGTGTTTACATGTACACAGATTATTACCCTTTTTTGACAGTTAAATATTTCCTGATTTTTATTCATTACAGAAATAAAATTTTTTGTAAGTAAACCTAACTTTACTAATGTGCCCCATGCTACTTTTGATGGGGGTGCGGTGGCTTACTGGTTAGCACGTTTGCCTCGCATCTCTGGGGTTGGGGGTTTGAATCCCACCTCCGCCCTGTGTGCATGGGGCTTGCATATTCTCCCTGTGCTTCAGAGGCTTCCTCCAGGTACTCCGGTTTCCTCCCGTAGTCCAAAGACATGTGTTGTGGCTGATTGGCATTTCCAAATTATGCAATTGATTGGATTGGCAGTTCCAAATCGCCCCTGAAAGGCTGTGTGTGATTGTGCCATTCTGTGATGAGTTGGCACCCTGTCCAGGGCGTCCACTGCCTTGTGCCCGAGTTCCTTGGGATAGGATTCAGGTTCCCCTGTGTAGGATAAGTGGTACAGAAAATGGATGGACGGATGGATTTATTTGATGTTATTCGTTACAAACAACTGTAATATTCTAGAACACAAAAATGTAAAGTTTAGTCTTAAATTCGAGAAGTATATACTTAATGCTTTATTGTCTGAGCACCTCTGAACATTTCTGGTCTTCCTTCTGCACAGGCATCGTTACTGCGCTCACCTGGCCCGCGTCTCTGCTGGCGGTGGCGAGCGTGATTGATAACCCATGGGGAGTATGTCTGAGTCGCTCAGCAGAGGTGGGAAAGCATTTGGCGCAGGTGCTCCGGAGCAGGCAACAGGTTTGTGAGGTCTTTTTTCACTTTACTTTTACAAATGTGCAGCTCTTCACATTTGTACAGATTGTACAGAAGTTCTAATTACGATGGTATCCTTAGTGGGCTCTTTTCTGCTATCTCTGTCTGAACAAAGGGCAAACGGCCTGTCAGTCTGATTGGTTTTAGCCTCGGTGCTAGAGTGATCTATTTCTGTCTGGAAGAACTTGCCAATGATCAAGGTACTTTTCTTTTGGTCTCTCATGTGTGATGGAAAGGTGAAATATCAATTTGCAGTGTGTGGCTACACTTGCGAGCCTTATCTCCTCCTGCACATTGAAAGACATGTCATGTCTCATTCCTGGCCAGGTAGTGAAGGTGTCATAGAGGATGTCGTTCTACTCGGAGCGCCTGTGGACGGATCAGAGAAAACGTGGGACAGGCTCTCGAAGGTTGTTGCTGGGAAGATTGTCAATGGTTATTGCAGGTTAGGAGAAGACATGTTGCATTTATACCTATATTTCAAGAATACATTGGAATTGATGTTTTTTTCCTCTCTTTTTTTAGGGGAGATTGGCTTCTTGGATTTGTGTATAGAAGTTCATCTGTTCAGCTGTCTGTGGCAGGGCTACAGCCGATTAGCTCAAATAATCGCCACATATTTAATGTGGATCTGTCTTCTGTGGTGAGTAAAAGGCCAACATACAATCGCCAACATACAATCACCAATTTCATAGGAGCACATTCCTCCTAATGAATATTCTAATGAATATGGAACTATATAAACACCTTCAGCATCTATCTTTAGAATGTTATGGGATTACCGTATCCCCAGTTTAATCATGGGATCAAAATGTGCACAGCTCTACTAAATTATTTATAGGTGTTTTGGGATCTGTAGTAAATTTACATAAGTACGCTAAACCTGGCTTTGAAAGTCATGGCACAAAGTATAGCCAGGCACAAATAATTACATTCATATAACATAGCGGTCATGCCGTCATATGTTGAGAATGACGGTTAATGATGCAATTTATGGGAAAATATATTTAAAGAAACATAGACTATTCAAATATAGTTTATTTTATGTTACACAAAACAACACAGTACGCATATTTTACTCCGATTCACTTAGGGCTGGGCGATATTATTGGGCAAAAAAAATAACTTTTTTTTGTTCTTACATAATGCAATTTTAAATAAATCGCATAATTTTTCAAAGTTTTTTATTCATTAGAATGAACTTTGGAAAATGTAGTTGTGCAAAAACAGTAACAGCACCATCTATAGCAAATAGTGCCAACAACGGTTCTTTTCAATAAAGAATATTTAAAGAAAGGAGAATCTTCTTATTCTTCTGTAAAAAAAAACAACAACAACATTGTTTGCACAACTTGGTGAACACTTGTTTCTCAGTAATTGGGGACCACGTCTTTCATGACATGAAATGCCACCGCAACTGAGAAGCCAACTTGGGGTATTCTTCTCAAATCCGAGTTCCTTCCCCGTTTACAGAGTGCCGTCAAATCAGCATGGTTGTGCACGGCATCAGAAATACACAAAGTAAAACATCTTACCTTTAAATGAGTTATACTGTATATACAAGTATTAGCTTTAGATTAATCAACAAAAAAACTCGTATTCATTTGTTAAATCTAAAATATGCACTATACAGTTTGCTGTTTGAGAGAGATAATTTACATCACTCATCTGAGTTAGCTGCCTAGCTTCTTGCTAACAAAATACAAACGTTGCTAACAAAATGCAAACATGGGGGCATCAACCATCGAATGTGCTGAAGTCGAAAATGACATAATTCCGACTGGCGAATTACCGCTTAGGATGTAATGCGGCATTACATTTTATATAAACTTATTCATCTGACTTTTCAAACTTATCAAATTCCATATCTCTGAAGTGATATTTGAACCTTTCTTTGCTGTGAGCTCAGACCTCAGTGAAGTGCTGCCTGTTTATCTTGGCTATTTTTTATAATATATAAACACATACACACACATATAAATATATAATAACATGTACATTTTCGATTAGAACATTTTGAAAATTGCGCTAAAACCGAAAAAAAAAAAAAATACAAAAATTAATTTTAAAAAATGTAGTCGAATTAACCAAATTAATTGTGAAAATCACCCAGCACTAGTTTCAACCCTCTTTCTGCTGCAGTGTTGTGAGAGGTCACTCTGCCTTGTTTATTGAAAAGCACATAAAACAAGAGTCCATGTGACTGAAAGTAAATAAAGGATTATGTGATAAGGAAACCCATTCATTGATTAAAAGCTGCAACAGAACCATCGTCAATCAGCAACAGAGTAGTAATCAGCAGAAAGATGCAGCATAAAGGGCACACAGTATCAGGAACACAGCAGAGAGCTTTATGTCTGAAACCTACTGGTATCAATATTATTGGGGTTTTTCTTTTGTTTGTTTGTTTGTTTTATTTTTTTGTGCATAGGAATTGCACTCCTGCTGGTATGGTATGTCATTACTTGTTATTGCAATATCGGATATTACGGCAATTCTGCTATTGCAAAAGGCTGCGAATTGCAATTGAGCCCTCTGATAAATCACAGCATTTCTTTAATTCTGTACTGCGAGTGCAGTTCAAATAGTTGGAGGTTCAAAATATTGCAGGTCGATATTAAAACACCACAGATACAATTTATAGCAGTAAAATTGCAGTATGGTGTTTTTCCATGTGTGGTGGTCTGGGAAAACCCTTCACATGATAAAATCTTTTAATATTTACTTATGAACTAAATTATGTTTCTCTTTTGTACATATCTCAGTCACAAGTAAAATTATGTAGGGAATAAAACATAACAGGGCATGCTGCTATGAGCAAATAATTAACAACGCGATGGTATGATGACCCAGAATTTATTCTTTTCCATGAACCCTACATCCCGAAATGTTTTATTCCTCTTATACCACAGCAATTTATCAACGATTACTTGAAATAATAACAGATCACCCTCTTAACCCTTTTATAGTTCTATTTAATGTTGTGGAACGTCTGCAACACAAGTTACTGTTATCACTTATGTTATAGCAGCCATAAACAGACGTCCCCTCACCAGCCTCTCTCTCTCTTTTCCTCTACTGAAGTTAATAAGGCGAAAAAATGCAGCTTGTCATGTTACCAAGAAACTAGAAAGCGCAAAACCTTACTGACTGTTACAATATACTGACACCCGAGACACCATACGAGTTCCTCTGAATATGTTGTTACTATTAAATGATAATGTATTAAAATGACTGCATTAATATAAACCTGTGATTTGAATTATAGCCAGCACTATTGTCAGAGCTGCTGTTATAGAAAATTAATCAACACCTTCTGATGAATCTGATTCAAGAATTCAGCAGTGCTGTGGTATAAAGCATTTTAAGGTCAGGTTACCCAAAAGTGAAAAGATAGAAAATTGCAATTAAATATTCTACACCAGTTCCACTGAAAGACATCAACACACATTTATTTCATTTGCATTTATTTTAACATGTAATATTTTTATTTATTTTTTTTTATTATAAATGTGACCATGAAAAATGTCTGTTTTTCCTGTCTTTATTCATAGATTATATTTTTGCAACAGTGTTTGTTATACTGACTAATTTAAAAAAAATTTTTTTTTAAAAAGCCACCTACTCTGGCACTTACACCTCTACTCTGCGCACTTCGCTTTTCTAGAACTCAATTAATAGATCTTGTATGGTAGCACTACTTGTATTGTTCTCTGCTTGATATATCGCTTTGTTTGTATTTCTTCATTTGTAAGTCGCTTTGGATAAAAGCGTCTGCTAAATGAATAAATGTAAATGTAATTTTTGCAGAAAGCCCAGACAAGTTTAAAGATCTTTCTTAAAGTTTCAGTGTCCAATTATTCTATAGGAAGGAAATCCCAAATCTGTTTTTGTTTTGTTTTGTTTTTTTGTTTGCCAGAATTTAGCTGCAGCAACATTTAATGGGTTTTCCCAGGCCACCCAACATATTGTTCAGTTCACAGTTATTAAACGGAAATGAATCCAGGAACATTGTTTACATTTTAAATTAATGTGCATGAAGTACAATAGTAATGAACATACAGTCTCCTCCGAAAGTATTGGAATGGCAAGGCCAATTCTTTTAGTTTTGCTATTCGTTGAAGACATTTGGGTTTGAAATCAAAAGATGAATTTCACAATTTCAGCTTTTATTTCCTGATATTTACAATTAGCTAAACAACTTAGAACATGACACCTTTTTGTTTGAATCCACCCATTTTTCAAGTGATCCAAAATATTGGAATATGTGACTGATGGGCATTTTTTCAATCGATTGTTAGATCGATTGTTTAAAGAATTAATATCTCTGAATGTCTACTCTTGTTTTGAGCCCTGGGTTTCGCCTGTGAAGACTGCATTTGTTGTTTAAAAGGATAAACCAACATGAAGATGAGAGAGCTGGAACAAAAACAAGCCATTTTGAAGCTGAGATAAGAGGGAAATCAACAAGAGCCATTGCACAAGCATTGGGCATAGTTAATACAACAATTTGGAATGACCTGAAAATAGAAACAACCCAGTGGTGTGAAGAAAACCCCCAAAATAACAGCCAGTGACATCACCAAAAACTTCCACAGGGCAGGGGTGAAGGTATCACAATCCACCATTCACAGAAGACTTTGAGAGCAGAAATATAGAGGCTATAACACAAGATGCGAACCACTCAACAGTAAGAATGGGAAAGCCAGATTGGAAATTACAAATAGAGATGAGCCTCAAAAGATCTCAAACCAAGATTAACCTCTACCAAAGTTATGGAAAGGCCAAAGACCTGCTCATGATCCAAAACATTCAAGCTTATTGGTCAAGCACAGTGGAGGTGTTATGGCTTGGGCTTACATGGCTGCTTCTGGAACAGGCTCACTAATCTTTATGGATGATGCAACTCAGCAGACTGAATTCAGAAGTCTACAGAAACATTGTCTGCCAATGCATCCAGTCTAATTAGGAGGAACTTCATCATGTAGTAAGACAATGAGCCAAAACACACTGCCAGCACTACAAAGGACTTCACCAGGAGAAAAAAGTGGAAGGACTTGCCAAGTTAATCAGCAGACATAATTGATCATGCATTTCACTCCTGAAGAGGAGACTGAAGGGAGAAAGCCTCACAAAAGACTTATGTTTTGTGTGCCTTGTGTGCAGTTGAGTACTTAGGCACCCAGCAGTGGGCCAGTGTCTTTAATCACTGAGCTACTAGTGCCTCAGGAAGAAAAATGCAACAGTTTGGTAATGCCAATGGGTCACCGGCTTCATGCAGTCTTTTATACAATACCTATTATATATAGGTATTGTGTATTGTTAAACAAGTCTTGTTTAACCAAGGTTTAATACTTACAAAGAGCTGAAGTGCTGTCTTCCGTGATTTTTTTTTCCTGAGCTCATCCGCACCAATCCTGTTGCATTATGGGACTGTTTGACTCACATAGTGTCCATCGGTTGCATACTGCAAAATCTCGCCGAAAGCAGTACGCCAGCCGGGTATTTCTTGCCTACTGAGAATTCGGACATACTACCCCTCTGGCGTACTGCTTTTCACCTACTGTGTAGTAGGGTAGTATGCGATTTCAGACACAGTACTTTTCTCACCTAAAAATTGGGTGGTCTGCCACTAAAGGTGCCATGTTCTAAGTTGTTTAACACATCTTGATGTAAATATCAGGAAATGACCTTGCCATTCCAATACTTTCTGGGTACTGTAATTGTATCAAAATTCCTAAAAGATACCAAATCTAACTTTTGCCCTAGCCTTTCTTTAAACATAGAATTTGCTCTTTTCCAGGTCAAAGGTCACTTGGACTATATGCGTCAGATGGACACTATCCTTGTAGCAGTTGGCATTCCTACCAAGGAGGGAGTTGAAACTACACCTGGCCATTCTCACTCAGTGATGTTAAGTGAGGGGAAGCTGGACACTCCAGAGACTCAGACCTTCAAAGAGAATGGACAACATGAGGAAAACCTTATAGAGGCTTCAAACAAAAGTGAGGAGACTGACGTGAAGAATGAATTCACAGAGACTGAAGGAGAAGAACACCGTGCTGGGAGAGCGCAGGAGAACGGCTGGGATATTCCAGACATATCTGACTTGCTAGACTCATTAAGTGTCTCAGAGTCTGAGCAAAAGGACAGCAGTTTTTTCACTTGCACTGAGAGCTTTGAAAGCTCAGACCATCAGTGCACACAGGAGGGTCAAAGTGACACAGACAGTGAGTTCATTTCCTGGGAATGGGACACCAATCACTGGACTACAGAACATACGATCACACACCACTCTAAAAGTACTGAATGTCCCACACAGGATCAAGTAGCCAAAGGCAAACAGCCTTGTTCTGCAACACTGCCTACACACTCGCTTAAAAGCCCGGTCAAAGAGCACACAACGACAGAGCACATGGATTCAGATGAGATTAAAGGTTAAATCGGTGCCTCATGGTCCTTCTACTGGAGTACCAATATGCTGCTGTTTAGTGCTTTTTTTGCTGTTAAACACCTGATACATCTTGACTGCTAATTATAGAGGCTTTCAAGAGTTGATTCAAGTGTGTTATAGCAATAAAAAACATAAAAGTAAATGAAACAGTGGTGCATACTGGAATAAAACAAACTGGAATTTTATTTGGAAGCTGAAATTTCTTTAAACTTGTCTCAATTCATGGAAAATCATTTTTATGTTAATTTCTGCTGACACTGTGAAGTAGATACAGTTCATTTTGTGCAAACTCCATTCTGGAAATTAGGGCTGCACCATGTATTGTATGTTAATCCTATAACAACACTGCTATTTAATAAGCCTTAAACATGAAACATTAAAATGATCCCATTGTGTACTATGAACCTTCTGACCAATCATAGAGATCATAGAGATTCAAGATATGTTTTTTTTTTGTGTTCATCAATTTACATATGCTATTTTTCTTCATGCAGATATAGTCGAAATTGTCTAAACCGTTTCCTGAAAACCAGCGTAAAGTCTTAATTAAAAAACTTATGGTTTAACAACAACCACTTGAGTTATGGTATTGATTCGTTCATTTCTTTCAGTCTCATTTTGTCTTCCATCTGCTGTTGTGGTTGTTATGGCAATGCTAGTAGCAATAGGTTTGTTGCTGCCTGTGTAATTCAGTTTTAAATGCATCATAGGCTTTGTGCATGCTCATCCTCAAATCGTGATGTTGTCTTGGTTTGGTTGTCTTAACACCGCCCCCACACAGTTTTGGCAAGGATGATGATTTCAACATGCGGCCTTAATAGAATGTTAACACTTCTGTTACCGCCATGTTTTCTTCCTATTGTGTGTAAGGTATGTGCATTCATATGTCCACAGTGGGTTTTTTTGTATGTTGGTATTTTTGCTCAGTCTATCAGCAGGAGCACCCTCAGTCTAACGTATCTACCTGGTTGGGCAGAAGTAAAGGCAGGTGAATCTCGGCGTGTTCGGCATCAAGCAGGTTTACAGCGTCTGTGGCTGTAGCAGGAGGCTGTGGCGGTTCGGAAGCAGTCGAGGGTGGCTCTATCTGTAATTGAGGCTCTCCTGAATTGCGCAGAGAAAGAGAGAGTGGAGGAGACGGACGTCTGGGGATGTGAGAGGTACAGCAGCATGGCAACAGTCGCCCCAAGGCTCTCTTAAAATCCCGCATGAAAAGTGGGTAGATAATAGGGTTCATGGTGCTGTTACAGTAGCCTAGCCAAGTAATGGCATCAAACAGAGAAGGAGGCACGCACTCGCACACAGCCTAAACAAACAACACACAAATGTCACCATGAGGAGCAAGAAGGGGGTCAATATGCAGAGCAGGCTAGGAAAAGGTCACTGATGTCTAGTGTGTGCAGAGAAAAGGTGAAGGCGAGGCTTGAGGGAAGATGAAAAGGGTAGAAAAGTGTGTGTGTGTGTGTGTGTGAGAGAGAGAGAGAGAGAGAGAGAGAGAGAGATATTCACACACCATATTGAGTGTGAAGGAGGGAACGGGACAGACGGGGCCCAAAAACGCTCCATGCCGGCGGTGTTTTCTGTGGGCGAAGAGTGTCGGTGCAGATAGGGGGTGTGAACTGGTGGATTAGTGAATGCAAAATGGGTCTAATTACAGATTTAAATATGGGAGTTTATTTGTCTTTCAAACATCAGGCCATCATGAATTGTTTGAGCTGGTGTTGAGGTGTGTAATTAAGCTTAATTAGAAAGATTGTGTGCCTTCTGAGTAAACTTAAAAAGGTCAAAAATCAGGCATGGAACAAATGACAAGGTGATTTGTAATGACCAAGGAGTTGGGGATGCCTACCTGTGCCATATTGGTGATGAAGAAGGGCAGCCATGCACTGAAGAACAATCCCAACAGCACTCCCAGTGTCAGACTAGCCTTCAGCGCCTTCTTCCCCTGCCTGTGAGCCAGACGCCGTTCGCTGTTTACCGAAAGCTGTGAGAGGGAAGGCCACACGCATTCATACAGGCTTGACTAATGTTTAATTTTTTCTTAAATGAGGTATGTTGGCAGTGATTGCTTATGCTCCCATTTCTCAGAAAATTATTTTGTTTAGTTTTCAAGAGCATTATGAATACACTCTTTGGACTTTTTTTCACCAGCAGTTGCTGTACTCTTCACTTTTATGTACTGGAAAATACAGTAGAAGAGCAAAAAGACAGGGTTACAGCAAGAACATATGGTTGCGTAATTTACTTGCACTTTAAAAATTTGTCCAATAATTTCAACTTTTTTTTATTTATTTCATTTTGCCTTCGTTCACCTGTTTCTATACCACGCATCCCTGCTCTCACTTCCTTAATTGCCTGATTTATGTTCTCACCGGAGCCTGGCGCATTACTGGAGGATCCTGGTGGCTGTAGTCATCTACTTCTTGAGCAGCGTGTCCAAGTGACGGGGGACGGGACGGTTCTCCAGGTGAATGTTGCGGGTATGGAGGATATGTGAGAGCCTCTACTTGACGTGCCTGTCTCCGTGCGGCCAGCAGGATGCGGCAGTAAGTGAAACAAATGGCCGTTGAAGGAAGGAAGAAAGTGAGGAAAGTGGCAACCA
>JANDJT010000050.1:18739355-18755036 GCA_024331685.1 Stegophilus panzeri
TCTACAGTACATAATATCATCAAAAGATTCAGAGAATCTGGAGAAATCTCTGTGCACAAGGGACAAGGGTGAAAATCGATATTGCATGCCCGTGATCTTCGGGCTCTCAGGCGGCACTGCATTAAAACAGGCATGATTCTGTAATGGAAATCACTGCATGGGCTCAGAAATACCTCAAGAACTCATTGTCTGTGAACACAGTTCACCATACCATACACAAATGCTGGTTAAAGCTCTATCATGCAAAGAAGAAGCCATATGTGAACATGATCCAGAAACACTGCAGTGTTCTTTGGGCCAAAGCTCATTTAAAATGGACTGAGGCAAAGTGTTAAACTGTTCTGTGGTCAGACGAATCGAAATTTGAAATTCTTTTTGGAAATCATGAACACCGCGTCCTCTAAACTAAAGAGGATTAAAGAGGAGAGGGACCATCCGGCTTTTTATCAGCACTCAGTTCAAAAGCCTGCATCTCAGATATTATGGGGGTGCATTAGTGCCTATGGAATGGGTAGCTTGCACATCTGGAAAGGCACCATCAATGCTGAAAGGTATATACAGGTTTTAGAGCAACATCCAGATTCCATCCCATCTTTACTCCTGAGAGACTCTGCCTCTCTAAGATACTCTTTTTATACCCAATCATGTTACTGACCTGTTGCCAGTTAACCTAATTAGTTACAAAATGTTCCTCCAGCTGTTTCTTTTTAGTAACACTTACTTTTCCAGAATTTTGTTGCCCCCAGTCCAACTTTTTTGAGACGCGTTGTGGCTATCAAATTCAAATTTACCTTCTTTTTTTTTTTCTTATAGTGGTACATTTACTCAGTTTAAACATTTTATATGTTTTCTATGTTCTATTGTGAATAACATGGGTTTATAAGATTTACAGATCATTGCATTCTGTTTTTATTTACATTTTACACAGCATCCCAACTTTTTTGGAATGGGGCTGTATTACAATAAGTCTTCAAAATAATGGAAAAGGCTGAAAATATCCTAATGAGACATTTAAACTTTTAAAAGGTAGCTGCTCCACTCTTTTAAAGTATCCTGTCAGCTGTGTATTGGTATCAGTGTGCATGGTGATGCCGCTCCATCACTGAGAAAGCAGATTCCCTTTCCCACAAGCTGATGTGGGGTGGAGCTTACAGTGGTTGTGGGCATGACGAAGGTTGGTGCGAGATACTCGAGCGAAGCAGGAAGCTAGAGTTCGAGAGCTGCAGCCACAGGGGCCGTCCTTTAAGGGGAAAGATTGAGTGTCAAAAATAAACAAAAGAGAAACATTCAAAGCTAAGAACGCACTTCTAAATTCTTTTGGCAGCACTATGTTAAAAAGCATAACTGCTGATAGGGATCAGTAATGCAGAACTAAACACAAAGGTCTACACTCATGCATAGCTTACAGCTCCTAGTTGTTACATATAATTCTCCTTACACAGTTAATGTTACCTACCTCCAGAGTAGCAGGGCCAAAACCCTTGCCCTTACTCATGGGTGTCTTGATCTGGTTTTGACACTGACCCTGTGTTTGTGTCCGGATTGGTCGTGGGTCATCCTTCCTACCCTGTTTCATAAATCTGTGATTGACGATTCTGGTGACACTGTCATTCCTGCCCAGTGGCACTGTTGGAATCCGAGAAGGAGGTCCTTCTGTTTTCTTTAATCTTGCTGAATTTGCACGATCCCTGCGTATTTCTGGTACTTTCTCCCCTCCTGGATTTGGTGGGTTTAGTTTCTCGCTACGACCACACACATTGCGGAAAAACTCTTGAACCAGGCCATACTTGTGGATCCCTGCAGTCCTACGGCCAGCAGACTTCTCACTGCTACCTCCGAATGCTGAACTGGGTTTCATGTTGCTAGTACTACACTGAGGAAGATCCCATACACTAATATCCTTAGGGAGCTCCAACCTGGAGGAACTGGTCAGAGATGATGATGAGGATGAGGAAGCTGAGTTGAAAGAATAAGAGGAATTTGTAGTGTTGGAAGGAGAAGAACTGGAGGAAAAGGGGGATGAGGTGGAGTGCCTTCGCAGTTGTTTGGGCGAAGCTGAGCAAGGTGGAGGCTTTTCTAATGGCCCAGGCATCCTCTCCAAGGAAGATGAAATGTTTTGGGAGCGGGCAGACACAAATGAGGGGACCCTCGGTGACCGGTGTTTGCTTGCACACACACTTTGATAGATGTCAGTCTGAAGTCCAACACTATTCACCTGTGGCTGGGTATGAGTCTGGGTTCCTATACTGATTACTCCAACAGAGCGGCTACCCGAGATGCTCCTTCTCTTCTTTTCACACACACTAGCTGTCATTTCTTTCATGTCATCACTCAGATTTTCTGAGACCTCCCATCCACTGAAAGGCAAGCAAGATGAAGATGAAACACCAGGGGACTGGATACCAGAACATGAATTGGATCTAATAAGAGCAAATGGACCCTGCTCTATTATGCTCTGACACTGAAAAGGTAAAGTTCCCTGTCCGGTATCACAGACATTCATTTCATTTATATGTTTAGAGTGGTGACAGTGTGGTTCTCCTTTCTCCTGTTTCTTCTCACATTTGTTCTCATCTTCAAATGGCACAGCATTTTGAAGAATCCTGCGGGCTGATGGGGGACTATAGTATATACGGATAGTGGTTTTCTCTGGAGCTGTGTGGCTCTTCTGTGCTGTTGTCTGCGTTAGATTCAGACTTGAGAAGCTGGGTGGCATGATAGGACAATCCCAGGTCTTCCATGGATCTTCTCTGTCCACCAAAGCAGCCTCTTGGCTGAGGTATATCCAATTCTTGTTGGACCTGTGTGTTGATGGAGCAGCTTGATGAGTCAATCTGTGGACAAACTTTTACATTTTAGCTAATGAAAATTATGTGGCCAATTTAACTGATGGTGATAGAGTTAGTTTTGTATGAAAATTATGGAGGAAAAAACCAACCTCTCAGTTTCTCCTCTTTTCTGGGGGGTCTTGAATGCCTGAGATTGAAAGTTAATTATATATCTTCAGTCAAATTAATTTTCTCCATTGTAAAAACATATCTGTGAACAGTGTAAATTATGTTATGCACAAAAAAACATTATCATAAGTCCTGATCGCAGCCGTCTGTGCTCATTCTGCCTTACCAGTCCAGGAAGTGATAGCCTAAATTCTACCCTCATACATACCAAGTACACAAACCTAAAGTCGTCAATACCTAACCAATGTTCCATGGGTTTGAAACAACAGTTTGAAACAAGGCCAGTCAGTGAGTAATATTGTGTTTTATGATAATCACTGGTGTTTGTTATGTAAGTGGAAAAATTTCATACAGTGCAAGATAGTCTAATGCAAAAAACTGAATATAATATTCATAATGGCAAACATGACATAAGGTTAATTCAAACAAGAGACACGTTTACCTCAGTGTTCTTGCTTTGCTTGCCCAAGTCCATGTGGATTTCACTTAGGTATTTTAAGATCTCCTGAGGCTGGCCGTTCCAGTTGTGCTCACACATTTTCAGTTGTCTGGTCACATCAATGACTGCAGCATGGGACTCATCTAAAAGGTTCTGAAGCTCCTCAAAATAATCCTTCTGCAATGCCATCTTTACATCTGGAGAATCTTTTGCCTCAGATGGCTCCTCCAGCTGCATGCATAAGAAAACGCAGAGAAACACTGACCTTACATTTCAAACACCTTTAAACTCATTTAACCTCATTTAAATGTAGTTTGGTGCAAAGCTTTGGGATCCTCAATACATGGATTCAGTCTTGTTTCCTGATACAGCAAAATCAAGAATTTTATAATTTCGATTTCTTCCTGATCAGAAAACAGTCAATGTTTTCATGTTCAGAAAACAGTAAGCCACAAGATATGAGAGTTTGGCAGTATTCTGATTCCTTACCCTACTTACGAGGCTCCTGAGCTCTGCACATTCCACAGTCCATGCTGCTTTAGCTTTTGCAAACTGTTGTGCAATATGCTGGCCGGCCCGGTTTTCCTCCTGCAGCTCACGACATAGATCCTGCAGTGCTGCCGTCAGATCTGACAGAAGAGTACTGCTCAACTGGAAAGATTACTTTAATAAGATGAGAAATGTCTGGTGTATCCAACATGGTCAATACAAAACCTGCATATAAAATCACCAAGCTTACACAAATGCTGTTCTGCTAAAATCTTTTCTGTTAAAATACCTGCTTGTGGCACATTTCATGAGGTTTTGCTTCTCTAAATGAGTTGCAGGTATTTTTGGATCCCACTAAGTCAGCCTTCATTTGAGGATAAAGATCTTTCTGGAAGTCCATCTTAAAAATGATATACAGTTATACAATTAGCATATGCACAAAATGAGCAAATAATCATCTCAGCATGCTGTTTCTGGCTCCTTATACAAAGAAACACTATTATTCTCTAGGGACACAGGATTCACTTTTAGCAAGGACCCAAATATGGTATTCTTCTGATTTCCATAGATAACAATTACATAATTAACAGCTCCTACTTTGACATAGACCAGAAAGCACAATGTTCTTCTCAATAAATATAGCATTACCTCAAACAGGTTCTTGTCTTCTCCAGATGGTCTCTCCCCTTGACGCCATTTCTGGAGGAACCAGCGGAGATGTTCCGTGAGTAGCTCAAGACTGGCTTGGTTACAAATCTGCACCTCATTGCTGCTGAAATGGCAGGTCTTTTTCTCAGCAGGACATTGCTGTGTTTCTTGTTCAACTGTCTCCAGCACCTTTTCTGCATTTGTATCTTGACCAATTTCACTAGGCACAGAAATTACCAGAACATCTAGCTTTGCAACAAGTGTATGTAACTGGGCCTGTAGCACCTCCAGTCCACTGGTTAGGGGACTCATCATGGGATCCAAAACCCATGGATTATTCAGGCAATGAGAATCAACCTCAATTTTACTGAGGAAAGGGTGGCTAGAGATAAAGTTATGGTTGGACGTTGGTGAGAAACCATTTTTTGCTGGTGGGATTAGGAACTGGATAATGGATCTAACTAACATAGCCTGGTCACGGATTGCAAGCAGGGCTTCTAGGTTCTTCAGGCTAGCAGTAAAACCATGCTCTTTTTCTACATTCTCATCACATATATTTTGGTCTTGAGGATGGTTTGTCTCCACACCCATTGGCTCCTCTCTAAGGATGTGAGTTAATGGACAGTTTTCTACTCCTACTACACCCAGTGACTGACCATTGCATTCAATTCTTTTTTCAGACTCTGGATGCCCATTATGTGTAACACCATTGGTCCCTTTTTCTTTCCCTACAGACAAAGACGTAGCTAGACACTTCTCTTTGCCCTCTATAACCTCGTCTTCCTCTTCTTGGCCCCATCCAGCTCTCTCTCGCATTTCATTCATCTCTGCCCTCAGCCCTCGGTTCTCCACTTCCAGCTCCACAATCCGTCGACTCAGCAGTGTAGCTTCTTCTTCCACCAGACGAAGATGAACTTTGACCTCTGCTTCACGTGCGTGGACAGAGTTAATGGTCCCTACTGCAGCCTGAGATGCATCAACATCGCCATAAAGCTGTCTGTACTTGGATAATTCCTCTCTCATGGTCTCACATTCCTCGGCCATCTTAGTCAGCTTCTTGCACATAAGGGCTGATTCCTCTTTGGCAAAATGTAGCTGGCATTTCAGATCTGCACTATCATCCTATTAAACCCAGAATTTTTTATTTCTATGTTATATGTTTAGTGTAGCAATTCTGTATTACAGTATACATTATTATTGGAATATAATGTAATATGTAATGTATGTACCTGTGGGGAAATCTTCTTTTCACTCTTGCTTCCAGCAGATCTCAAACTTCTCCTCTTTAAGGAATTCTGTGAAAGCAACTGTAGTGGAATTTAGCATTGTTTATGTATTTATTAAATGAAAGAAAAAAAAGCAATTTGAGAGTGAGATGAGAGAATAAAATGCAGGTCTTGTCTTAGATACATAGATCTTGTCATAGATACACAGTGTGTGCTTTGCCATTTTGGAAGGTTGAACTATGATGCACTGCTCCACACACACACCACTGCATTACTAATGAAAAGCTTGCACTTCTGCATAAACTCCTCCTAAGTAGGTGCATGTGTGTCTAAGCTTGATCATAACTACAAAGGACTCCTGTTTTGTTCAGTACAACCTGGTGTCATTGATGAAGTTGAAACACCAACAAGAGACATTTTCATTATTTAAGACAATCAATTCAAGGGAACTGAGCTTTCTAATAAACTAATGAAAAGGATGTAATTTTGTTTCTTATGGTCCTGGGAAGACAGGCACTGGCAATATAGTACACTAATACACAAATGATCCCAGTCCCCTCTCTTGAAAATGCAAGCTTTTTACTACAGGTCATTTTAAGAGGTAGTCAGTCTCACAGTTGTGATAAATCTGTGTGCAATACTGAGTCATTCTCATGAAGTCCAGGTTCAAAGCCCTGGATTCATTACAGCAAGCTAAGCATGCATGCTGCTCTGAGTATGAGAGGAATCTTAGCTATCGTTAGTCTCTTTGTCTTCTGCTCTGTCTGACTATCTATCTAGTGTTTAGGCAATTCCTGCATGCTAAAGCAAAAAAAAATTAAAAGTACACATAGCCTCAGTTATGTCCGTGTTCCCAGTGGATATTATAATACTGCACACTAATACACATAATCAAAACCACTGAACCATATGTCAACTCAAGCTTATATATATTCCTTTACAAAAATAATTAAAATCTTCCTTTCATTTGATGTTTCCCTCAAAACTGGCTTGACAAAAATTACAAAAACATTTTGTGTAATAGAAGCTGTTGCAGTAGAAACAACTGACCGCAGCCATACATTAATATTCATTTGCATGTAAATGTAAATCTACCCCATAAATCAGAAACAGATTACAGATGTCTTCATTTTGTGGGTTTATTGATTGCCGCTGAGTTGCCTGTAGAGCTGGATAATCTTCTTGTGACTGATTTGCTCAGCTCATGAGGATCAGAGCAGGGCAGCAGCTGTTTGAGATGAGTGGCCAGAGCTGAGCTGCTGCTATCCGCCACTAAGCATCGAATCCTGGATTAAACTTTGAAGCAATGTTGTTGAAAAAATCATTCTCGTGATGGTTCCCTGGTGGACTCATCGCTATGGCCCAGGTTTGATTCCTGGTCAGGAAACCAACCCCAGCACGAGCCAGTGCACTCTCACTGATGGTCCCAAGGCCGGAAAAGGGGTAAGATCAGGAAGCATTTAGACGCATGCATGCCACTTTATAACGATGGTGGACAGGTAATGACTTCCTTGGCAGATTAATGTACTGTGTCCTTCACCTTCTCTCTATCTCCCTCTTTTCTATCCTTCCTCTTCAACTTTCTCATCTTTTTTCTTTCCCTGCACCCACAAGTGAGAATGACAGCTGTGCCTTGAATCCTATCCCTCACTTCTCATAGTACTCTGCCTTGCCCAGAAAGTCAGCTGTTAGTCACACCCTTCATACACATAGTCAGGGTCAAGGCTGGACTGACACCCTAACCTTCTGAGAGAGGAGGAGGATGGGTGCACAAACTTTATTAGGAACATTTAAAACACTTGATAGTTGTACTATATAGAAAATGTTTTCAAAATCCGGTGTATGTGTTCATGCAAAGAAGCAGTTAGATAGTATCATCTCCCTCTGTACCTCTCTGGATTTGTTAATTTCTGCCTGCAGGACCTGCTTTGCCACCTCTAGATTCTGGAGCCGCTCCCGCAGCTCTTCGTTTTGCCACTCCAGCCGCAAGCTCTTCTTTTGCACTGCCTCAAGCTCAGTGTGCAGGCGCAGGGACACGTTTTTTGCTACCTGAAAGAGGACAAATTATATAGCACTAATCCAATAGACAACAGAAAACATCCAAACTTCCTCCATGAAAAAAACAAGCTTTCCTCTCCTCAGGTTGCACAATATGGAATTCCCTTGAGCTAAAATATGAATGTGCACTATTCAATACAAGATTTCAGTGCTCTGTTGTGCTACATTTGAGATATTAGTGTTACGAGGATAACACGTGAAATGTCTCCAATGGCAATATCCAGGGTAAAAGTTTCATGTGATTACACCATGATATTCAGTGCAGGGTTCTGCTCTGTGCTGGTGATTGTTGGTTTAAAGATCGTTACTGCATCTAAAGAACAGCACTGTATTGCACTTCACTGTTTATGGAGAATGGTTAGAGCATGTTGCTAGAAAGCACAAGTAATGCACTTTAAGAGAGAATCCATTGAGAAACGTGAAAGCTAAGCACACGCATACATCCAACTGTTCCAGATTGCACAAAACATACTGGGGGTATCTATTTCTCCCACATGTCTCTAAAATAGACTGCTCATGTGCATGCTCACTGTGAACACAGACAGCTGCCAATAGACTTCCTCCACTGATGCTGCTAACCTTGACATATATTCTTTTTTCTCTCTTTCTGTGTGTCTCTCTTTCTTTTGATTCCTCTCAGGTCTCATACACAAAATCAGATTTTTTCCTAAACACACCGGTTACTGAGGGGAGCCTTCTGCACAATGCAAAGATTTTAGAATTTTGTTGAGTTTTCAAAAGATCAAAGATTGTATGCCTTCAAAGTATAAACAGTTTAAAACCAAAATTGTTGCGTAGCATGGGGCAGTCTTCAAGGAAAGTACTGATGTGGACTACCCCTGCTGTGTTGATTAGCTTTTAATGTTCCTGCACTACACTCTTCTCCTGATTGGCTGGTGAGTTTAAACCAAAAAATGCTTGTGTTGTGAGTGGTCTGCCACAAAACAGCATCTGGCAAGCAGAACACTCAGGATTTTTCCCTCTGTTTTACCGAAGAACATAACTGAACCACATCCAGAAGAGAAAGACTCTCACTATACGCACTATAATGAAATCTCAAGCATGTCCATATAAACTTGATTATCCTTGCCCTGAAATGTTATCACAGCCACAATCTTTAGTAAAGCTTTTAGTAGTGTGACTCTGTCCTGTAAAAAAAAATTCCAAACTCCACAAGTTTCAGTGAAAGGGTACTGAATCACAGAGCCATGATTCATTTGTCAAGGCTTACAGAGCAACACTTAGATGGTCTAGCATTGTATAAACTTAGCACATGTCTTGAATTGATGAGTGATGTGGATTGGTATCCATCATAATGTTTTTCCAGTGAAAGGAAGTCACTCGTTAAATCACAAGTTAATGTGAGGAAAGTCTATGAGTGGACTGACTAAATTACACACTGAAAGTAAGTGATACAATAAAAGGAATGCTTGATCTTCCCAGAAACATTGTGATTCATAGAATTCGAGAGGCCTGCACAAGAGCCAAGCTGTTGGATTCCTCACACATTTACTTTAACTCCGAATGGTCTCTGTTGAGAATACTAACCCGGACATCATGCTCCAGAGTGCGGATAAGCTCGCCATCGACCTGGCCAGTCTGGGCAACACGTAGACTGCGCCTCTCAGCCTTGCGAAGGCGATACTGCAAGATGCGACACATCTTGTTGGCCTGTTCCAGTTGCTGCTTGAGTTCCTGTAGCTGGTACATGTCCTCCTCCATATAGAGGTCCCTCATCTCCAGCATCTCCGAGCGCAGCTCCTCCAACTCATCCTGAATAGAAAAGCAAATCTCATTACTGCACACACCATGGCTTCATTAACTGTCTACACTAGCGCATTTGTAACTAATTATCAGTATAATATTAAACTTAGGCCATTGTTTAATATTATATTCTTTTGTGGAATTCATAAATAGCCTCATTATAAAAAATGTCTGTGTTATATCAGTAATAATTAACAAAGAAGGCAAATAGTTTTTTCTTTGTGTGAGATTTGTCTTCTCATTTAACAAACTTTGATGTTCAAAGAGAGCAAAAATTTAGTATATAACAGAATCAAGGTCACCAGGTTGAATAGTAGGTCCAACAGAGGGCTTGTAGACGAGGGTATGCACAAATGTACAGTCTCTTATTAAATCAGAGGTGAGCATTCCACTTTTCAGCTTGAAAAATTCTTCAGAGCTGTGTAGTGTCCCTTAAAATGCTTCAAGCTAATCACAGTAATCACATCACCTCCTGCTTGACCTTGTCCTTGTGCTTCATGTCAGTGACAGTAAGAGATGATTGGACAGTTAGACAGTATTAAAAGGTTCTTTTTAAGAGAGAGAGTAAATCCTAAGCCCTTTACGAACATGTCACATGCAGTTTGCTCCCAGTCTTTAGCACTAGCTTATATTACCTTAAACTTAAAAGGTACTTATTGCTTGTCTCCAGGATGGTACCTTCAAATGGAGGCTTTGTTATTGTAGCATGTATCTTTCACCTCACCTGGGAGAGTGAATGTAGTGCATCTTTAAAACGGATAAATGTAAGGTACCTAAGAGAATTTTAAAGACCAGTAAATTCATTCCCATGTCAGAGATACATACTAAAGGTACAAGAGACGCACATTTAAAGGTACTATCCCAGTGACAGATAATGGTACAGTTTAGTGAGTAGTCTAGGTACTGTTATAATTGACTGAAAACTTAATAACGCCAAATTTCAGTTAAAAATTCATTTCATATATGTATATAGGACAACCGACCGTAACATTGCAATACTTTTTAGACAGGCCCAGTTTTTCCTAATCGTACTTTTAAATATTCATTTTCTGATCGTAAGTCGTCGATCTCCCTCAGCAGATCATCATGCGCTCCGTCGCTGCCGAACTCCAAAGTTCCCGACGTGCTGAACTTCCATCTGCCGTCCATGGAGGTGAAGGGAGAAATGCTTCTCTCTGCTATACCAAGTACTGGAGTCAGGGTGCTGTGACAATCGATAAATTCGGCTACTTCTCCTACACAGTCCTCTGTCCTCTGTGCATCTGCGCATCCGTTGTCTGTTTCAAAGTTGCTGCTCTGCAAATCATTATTAGCTGCTCTGTTTTCCTCCGAAGTGCAATCGGAAGTCTCTGAGCTGCTGTCCGTCTTTCCACCAGAGTCTTTATTCAAACCATCATTTGCGCTGCTGGCATCTGAGACTGTCTTGCGGTCGGAGGGTTTGTTTCGACTCTTCATTGACCCGGGAGCCGATCGCCTGACTTTCTCATAGCGTTTGACCTCCTTTCGGCTGCTGCTCGTGTCTCGCTTTGGTTGTGAATGCGCGTCTTTCGGTTTGATTTGGTTCATCTTGTGCGCTTCTGCTTTAACTGCGCCGGATAGGAGGAGCGCGTGAACCGGAGAACTAGCCTCGACTTTTGCTTTCGTCATATGAGGCACACGCTGAAAATAAAATAATAAAAAAAAATAGTAAAATGAATAACGTGACAAAATGAAAAGTTAAACAAGTGAGCCTTTGTCCATATTTTATATAGAGGCGCGTAAAACTGAATGGTGTGTCTGCGCGTAATGAACTGGTCGAGCTGTTACACCACGTTTCAGCACTCCCACGTTGGCTTGCGAATTTAACTCCAACCAGGTCCTTTGAAGTGTGTGTGTATCTGTGTGTGTGTGTGTAAGCACTTTTGAATGTAGCTCCACCCGCCCCCTACGAGTTTATTTTTTCTCTCTCTCTCTCTCTCTCTCTCTCTCTCTCTCTGTGTGTGTGTTCATATCATCTGCAATTACAGATTATATTCTTTATTTAGTCTGTTCTTTGTAAGTTTGTTGAATGTACCATTTTACGGATCCTTTTATACTTTTTCTACTTGTGCAATAATAAGCTATATAATAATAATAATAATAATAATAATAATAATAATAATAATAATATGATATAATAATATAATAATAAGATTGAGCATCTCTCTCTTTCAGTATCTGGAACAGGTATACCTGACCCTGGGAACATTGAGCATGGGGTGGGAATACACGCTGAGTGGGTTAGGTACTGTACGCACACACACACACACACACACACACAGACACACAAATTATCTTAGCCATGCCACCACCAGCATGTTTTTGTGAAGCAGGAGGAAACTGAAGAACCCAGAGGAATCTCACACAGACACTGGAAGAACATGCACAAAAACTGCACACAGACAGTGACGGGACCAGGAGGTTCGAGTCTGCAATGCTGTCAGCTCCACAACAACAACAACAACAACAACAATAAAATAATAATAATCCATCAATTTTCCATACTGCCTATCTTACACAGAGTCACGAGGGAGCCTGGAGCTTATCCCAGGGAACTCGGGGCTTAAGGCAGGGGACACCCTGGACTTAAAAGGTACTTATTCGCACACACAGTGAACAATTTGGAAATGCCAATCAGCCTACAGCGCATGTCTTTGGACTGAGGGAGGAGACCCAGAATACCTGGAGGAACGCGGTTTGTTCCCAGTTATCATTTTATTTGTTTGTCATTTATTTGTTTGTTCATTTAACCGGTTCATAGCCCTTGTTTTGTATGGTTAAACTAATCAAGCAGCCAACTCGCCATCCAGATGTGTTGAGGAACGCTAATTGGATGACGAAAAGTAAAAATTCAAGTATCAAATGCCACATGTTTTTGATACATAAATACGAGTACAAATGAATCTAATATAAAAATACACAATGTAAGGATTTAATCACCAATATTTTTTTTTTTACAGCAGCACATCTGTCCATAATTTCTAGGCTGTTAAATATTCTTTAGTAGCCTATCCTTAAGATTTGCTTCAAACATTTCACACAGCCTAGATCTATCAGATATTTAACTAGCCTATATTTAGACTATAGGCTATTGTAAGAGTTATTAGACAGTAGGCGCCCACAAGTGGAAGAGAGCAGCTGACAAGAAGGATATTTATCACAGTGCATAAAAATAACACACATCCATACCTTTTTAGTACCTCCCGTTTATGTTACGTCAAAATCCCGCCTATTTGGAAGAGACCTGTATCCCATCTGTCAATCAGTAATGGACCCACCCCTTTCCCAAAGCCTATAGGCTCCCTCACCTGTCAATCATCTTGCCCTTGTGCAATAACGCCCGCTCTTATGTCTGTCTTCCAAATTGGACACTTGTTCTGTGTTTACTGCTGGAATAATAACGAGGTATTAGGTGATGTAAGACATTTTTGTATGCATTTAATTATTTGTAATTTCTTGTTTAACTGTTCTGTCAAGAATGTAAAGAAGTCCCGCTTTTTGGACTGGCGCGCGAACTACGCTGTCAGGCTGCGTGCACATAGCTGGTTAGCTTAGCTAACGTTAGCTAACACAGGCAACGTCAACATTACTCAGCTAGTTAGCTAGCCAAATTAGCTACCTTTTAACGGTAAAATGTTTCTGAGGCTCGACACTGAGGTGACCAGCTAAGCGCATTCTTTATATTTCCAAAGTATGGCAAACTTGCCCCCAGTTAGCTCGCTAGCCTGCAGTGTTATTGACGGTTGTTATGCAGCTTGTGGTGTAAACATGTAGCGTTTGGGTTATCCTGGCGTCCAGTCATGTCAACACTTAGTTATATTATAGAGAGAGATTTATTAGGAGAAACAGTTTGAGATGTCGAGTATGACATTAGGTACGTATAGCTAAATTAAAATGTTAAGTTGTTATTAAACGTGTGCATCTAATTCATAAGAAAAATGTAATTTCTCTCTCTTGTTCAGCCTGGGATGGACATGATGACATTGAGTGTAGAGTAACCCTCAGCTAGGTGTTTATTAAAAGACCATTTGAACAGTCATTATGAATCCTTTCAGGGATTTTCTGTGCTTAATTTGCCATGATCTGTGGAGCATCTACACAAACATTTGAGGTGTGCTCAGGTTATTAGAGATGGGGTGGCAGAAAGGTGGGCATGAGTCCACTAATGTGCCTAGTAATCAGTTGTGTTTGTACAAGACCGCAGTTTTTTATTGTGGCTCAATGGTTAAGGCTCTGGGTTACTGATCAGAAGGTTGTGGGTTCAAGCCCCAGCACCGCTAAGCTGCCACTGTTGGGCCCTTGAGCAGGGCCCTTAACCCTCTCTGCTCCAGGGGTACCGTATCATGGCTGTCCCCGTGCTCTGACCCCAACTTCCTAACAAGCTGGGATACGCAAAGAACCGATTTTCACTGTGCTGTAATGTATGTGACAAACAAAAACTTCTGCTTCTTCTACAAAAGAAATTACTGTCCACATAATAACAATATAATATTGGTTTATAGTTACAAAAGATTTGGTCAAAAATGTAGTCATTAACTTACAATATTAATATTTACAACTTGATTTAAATTAATAGGGGCGCGCAGTGGTTTAGTGGTTAGCAGGTTCGCACAAGGGTCACACCTCCAGGGTCGGGGGTTTGATTCCCACCGTGGCCCTGTGTGTGCGGAGTTTGCATGTTCTCCCTGTGCTGCGTGGGTTTCCTCCAGGCGCTCCGGTTTCCTCCCCCAGTCCAAAGACATGCATGGTAGGCTGATTGGCATGTTGGAAAAAGTGTCCATAGTGTATGAATGGGTGTGTGAGTGTGTATGTGTTTGTGTGCCCTGCGATGGATTGACACCCTGTCCAGGGTGTACCCTGCCTTGTGCCCGATGCTTCCTGGGATAGGCTCCAGGTTCCCCGTGACCCTGAAAAAGGATAAAGCAGATGAAGATGAGTGAGTGAGTGATTTAAATTAACATGAGCTAGATAGGATTTAGTAATAATTGAATAGATCTCTCAGATATCTGATTTGAGGTCAGAGTAGCCTGTGTTATATATTGACTGATACTGTTATAGCCACCATAAACAGCACATTAGCGATCAGCTTTCCTTCTGTACACGAACCTCTTCCTCTTTTTATTGTTGCTGAAATGCTGTCTAAGCCAGTTGCTTATTATTGGCATTGTTTTGTTTTATGTGTGTTTGTGTTTGCACAGATGTAAACATCCACACTTTTGATGTAAACATCCACACAGTTTTGACCTACAAAATACTAAATGTGGTTATAATATGAGTTGTTTAACACAAAGGTTGTACCATTGGTAAAACTGCTTTCTCTGGAAGAAATTATGTTCATGTCAGCTGTTTGCAAGGGAAAGACCTTTGATTCTTGCATAGCATTGCATTACCTGAGTCTCACTTCGTCACTCTGTTCTCTATCACATATGCGCACGTGCACATGGGTACACGGGTTACAAGGTCTTGTTGTTGTCACTAAACACAGAGAGGACAATGTGTGTTTGAGTGCAGTGTGTCATGTGTGTGGGTGTGTATATGCAGATCATCGCTTGTGAGCGTCGGTCCTCCTAGAGGCCTCTTGATAGAGAATCACTTTCTAGTCCTCCTGTCGAAGTCCCGTCTTCTCCAGCTCATTGCTTGGCTCTGGCACCCTCATGCAGTGGCTGGCATGCATCCACGTGGCTCTCTGGCTGACCTTTACTACAGAGCGAGTGACGAAAAGGATCTAGAATGGCCCCGACCACCGTGGCTTGTTCCACCTGGTCCTGCAGAAGTCCTTGATCATGATCCACTCTCCTGGCTTCAGATCATGCAGCGGGCCCGTGGCTGGAGCTGGAAATGCTGCCTTTACATGCTTGTGGATAGAATGCAGAGCAGAGGACAGGGTTGCACAGTAATTTAACATTGCATCATCACATGCTGTAGTGTCGGGAAGAGGAGCTGTCACAGGTCCAATTCCTGTGTGTGGAGGTCTCCCAAACAGTATCCCAAAGGGGCTAAGCCCATCCTAAGCCTGTTTCAGAACAGCATTTGCTCAATCTGTTTTTTAGTGTCCCATTTTCTCTCTCTACCACCCCACCAC
>JANDJT010000050.1:18763629-18787238 GCA_024331685.1 Stegophilus panzeri
TTTTTTTTTGTTTTTTTTTTTTTTTTTTTTTTTTTTTTTTTTTTTTTTTTTTTTTTTTTTTTTTTTTTTTTTTTTTTGGCTGAAGCACCGGGGACAAGTGTGTACTCAATTTTAAGCCTTGTGGTATGTTTGGCAAAGAGCTGCACCGGGTGGAAGGTTATATCCAGGACAAGAGGTGAGTTGACATTAATATGAAATGTCGGGCAACGCGGTTCACAGGGATTTATTACCATCACACTGCATCTGGACTTCTACTTTTCCTCTGTCACCTGTAAAAGATTACTGCACGCACTGATGAGACAAAACATTATGAACACTCACAGATGAAGCAAATAATGTTGATTCTCATAACAGCGGCTCATGTCAGGGTCTAGGATATATTAGATGAACAAACAATTAGGGAACAACGGTCAGTTGTAAATTCCTGAGCGACTTTGACAAATAATTATGGCAAAAAAAACGTGTTTTGCGCATCTCCAAAATGTCAAGGTTTGTGGGGTGCTCCCAGTCAGTAGTGGTGAATACCTTCCTACAGTGGGCACAGTGTTCACAGTGGTCTGATGAGGGGCAAATCACGAACCAGCGACAGGGTGTTGGGCACCCAAGGCTCATCAATGTGTGAGGGCAACATAGGCTATTCTGTCTGTTTAGAACTGACAGAAGGGTAACTCAGCGCCACCACGCAACTTACAGGATTTAAAGGATCTGCTAACGTCTTAGTACCAGATACTCCAGGGCACCTTCCAAGGTCTTATAGAGTCCATGCCTCAGGACCTCAGAGCTGGCATGTGGAGGGCCAACATAATATTAGGCAGGCGGTCATAATTTTTTGGCTCATCTGTGTAAACTAACCGGATTGTGTGATCAAGACATTATCCATTTGCTTGTGTTTGGTCATGAGTCTTTATAATTACGAATCAAATTTAATTTACATTTATTATGACACAGTAAGAAGAAGTGGCGTGTTATCTATGGGAAGTGGACAGAGTGCCTGTACGCTATAGATCCAAAGGTCTATGAAACAAACAAGAAGGCCGAAAAGAAGAGTGGAGATTCTAAGAAACACAAGCAGGTAAAGAGAATTGTTTATGCACTTAATAATGATGCATATTATTACGAAATGATGTACTTAATGATATTTTTGTGTTGATGATTGCACATGTGACACATAACTGTCTTACAAAACGTTTCACATTAAACTGCAATAATGTTTGGCAATAAAGTTCTAAAAGATGAAAACATGTGAGCTGCATTTCAAATCGTTTTTGTTATGTATAGTTATTGTGTTGGTGTATGTATTATGAGATCCCAGGGAGCCGTTATCATTTATTTCACAATTGGGCAAACGATCTGCAGTTAAAGTTTTAAATAATTAATGATTTTACAAGATCTACATATAGTATACATGGCCATATTTTTAGGTCTTTGTAAATAGAGCAGTCTTTCTTAGTAAAAAAAAAGAAAAATAATTTTGCTTGTTCATCACAGGTAGCTTTTAGCAAGATTTAGCATTTACATGTGAATGTTTTCAAGTCTGAGTAGCCTTGCAAGCAAAAGTTGTGTAGGTTTTGTAGTGCTGAACCGTTATGATTCTGGATCTTTGTGTATAATTCTACTTGACTAGTGTAGCAGGCTAGGAGTTTCAGCCTGAGGGCTGTCTGTCATAATGCTACACAAACGGGTTGATTTTAATGAGCAAATTCAGCTACTTTTGAGCAGTGTTTTTATCATATTTTTTTTCATTCAAACTTTGCTGAATGTTTAATATAACACATTTCTTAATACTGTGCTCTGTATTCTCTGGGATTTGTACTGCTACCATAAATCCTGTGTGTGTGTGTGTGTGTGTGTGTGTGTGTGTGTGTGTGTGTGTGTGTGTGTGTGTGTGTGTGTGTGGTTTAAAATGGACAGGGTGTTAAAGACAGTGTGTTTTTGCTTTAAGGAACTGAATACTGGTAGTGATGCTGATGAAATGCCAGATGTCCAGGATACAGTCGCTATGATCCCTGGGAGTACATTACTGTGGAAGATAACCCCCCGACCTGCGCACTCAGATCGGGTAACTTCATCTTGTTCCTTCCCTCTGCCTTTGCAGAGATGTTCAGTTTTTATTACTTCTGAAAGGCAATTTGCCAGTGTTTCTGTCCCCTGCATTCCTCTCTAGATGTATAATTTCACCAGCTTTGCCATGACGCTCAATGAACTGGCTCCTGGCATGGAGGGAGTTATAGCACCTACAGACTGCCGCCTGCGACCAGACATAAGATCAATGGAAAACGGAGACATAGGTAAATACATTTCTCTCTCTTTTTTTTAAATTATTTTTAAAAAATAATAATAAAAAAATTTATTTTACGTATTATCATACCATTGGTGTGGAAATTTGATTCCTGTTTTTCAGACACTGCAAGTCAAGAGAAGGAGAGGCTGGAGGAGAAACAGAGAGCTGCACGTAGAGAACGTGCTAAAGATGAGGAGGACTGGTCCACCAGGTAAAGCCTAATCCCTCATTAGTATACCTATACACACTCAGAGCTCCTTGAATTGAACATACTCTATATATGGGTGTTGCTTTTTCCAGATGGTTCCAGCAGGGCACAAATCGTTATACAGGAACCTCAGACTGGATCTACACAGGTGGTTACTTTGACAGGAAGTACTCTGACCTCCCTGATATCTACTGATTTGCTGGGAAAAGAGCACGGGGTTTGGTATACCTCTGGTCTCTCCATCACCCGGTCCTTATAATTATCTACTCACAAAAAGCCTTTTTTTTTTCCAGCTATCAAAATGTGAGACACATGAATAATTTACTGAACTGAGTAACAAAACATCTCCTACCCACATAACAACAAATCTTTATACTGGTAACCTGGAACTCGATATGACTGAATTAATTGAATTATTTGAAATCTAGGAAATGCAGTATGTTTCTTTTCCCATGTAATTTACTTTTACGGTAAAACAATGGGAAAGGCTGAGTACATGTATAGTGAATAATGCACAAATTGTTGCCCACCTTATCATATATCATGCTTGTTAAACTCAGGTGTTTTATGGGTACACAATATTCATGATGGCTGTACTGCATTAACAGCAATGGGGATTTATGAGACTCTTTTAGCTATTTATGATCAGACTAATACAACTATTTTATCCTTACTATGATGGTGAATACCTTGTCCAGAAATGTGACTTTTGTAAGTGTAAGCAACACTTTAGGATTTCCAGTAATACAATTAGTGCAGTTAGAATTAATTTAGTAGATTCAGTAGATGAGTGAACAATATCTCCAGAAATAATTAGTCATTTTAGCATCTTTCAGGCAGAACTTCTATTTATCTCCAGTGATGCACAGGAGTTTACTAAAAGTTGCATGCTCATTCCTCACATGTATGCTTTTATGACTAGTCAAATATAAAAGCTGCTTATTGACCATGTTTACTTAATAAATGAAGAGGTTTTAATGGTATAGAAACTAACATGTTTCAATAACAGAGAAGTCTAGTGTATCCTTCTGTTGAGATTTTAAGTTGATTATGGTTGCCAAAGTGACTCTCTTTTTGTGGAAACTAAAGCCATAAAACTCATCAGGACTGCATGTGTGTGTTTAGACAGTCTCGCACACTTATGCACAGGCTTCATTTAAAGGAAATGGGTGCTATATATGTTTTCAGCACTAGTTACTAAAGAATGTTTCACTTTAACATACAATCAAAATGTATAAAGTACTCAAATGCTGCTTGGTAGAGCCTGATAGAAAATGTGTTTTCTTACTAATTAGTATGTGTGCTCCTGCAAGACTTATAAAAAGGTAAATGGGAATGGTGCACTACCACAAGGTGTTTCAAATGATCTCTCGGATGATACTGTCTTTATCTCATACTGTGTTTCTCGCCCTCTCCTATTCTCTTGCGCGCACACACACATACACACAGATTAAATAATCTATGCAGACATTCATCAGAATGTAAATTGTATCTTCAAAAGATGTAATGTGACATATTTTTGCAACTGTATTGAGAATGTTTGGTATATTCCACTGGAGTCCGACTTTACAAAGAAAAGGCTGGTGTGTTTGTCCCATCCAATCACTCTATATATCTACAGTCTTGGTCCCACCCAGTTTATGTCATACATGGTCACTTTTTAGAGTGAGATACTTTTTGTTGTATCCCACACTGGCCCTTTGTAAAGATTGAACTTCATTGAGTGTTTGCTTAGATTTGTAAACTGTTTTTGGCAACATCTTTGGCCTGAATTTTCACTGATATGTTCTGCTGGATTCCGCTGCATTTGACCAGAACAGTTAGTTGCTCACCAAAGGGTGCAAGTGTAGCAACTTATACATGCTCCATATAGTTATAATTTCCTTACCCAAACCTACATGGAAGAAGTAGGTCATTCAGTATATTATGGCAGGTTTCAAAATGAACCATTTGTATTCCATCGTATATTATTGTACTTTACTGTAATTTAAATGACCGTTAAATGATTCTATTAAATTATATATTATATAAATATAATTATATACCGTTCTTCTTCATCAGCCTTAATGTAACTGTCATAAAGCCTACTGCTATAATGTGAAATTCAGAAGGTTAATGTTACACTGATCCTGTGCCAGGTCCCATAGAGTGCAGCTACATAAAGCAAACATTGTCAATATGGTAAGTAAAGCAGGTGGAAGCATGTTGTTACTAATAATCAACATTGTATGTGAAAACACAGATCCACTGCATCACAAACAGCACACACGAAATGACCTATGTACGCTTTATATAGTTTTGCTGAATATAACTTTTCTTATATTTTGTATAGATCATATTAACTGCGCCATGTTGTCTAACATGATGTAAATCTGGTCCTTAAAAAATTAGAAATATTAAATGTAAAATAGAAAACAAATAAATTCCAGTGAATGTAATTGTGTACATTTGCTTTATTGATAGCATGGTGAATTGTGCAAACATTTTCATACTATTGAGACAAAAAGAAAAAAACATTTAGTGTGTTAAGTTTCACATAGGTTTCTTCAGCATTACAAGAAACAAAAATATTGAAGCAGCAAATAATCCCCCTTTTATAATTTAACAGTATAACAAGAGTCTTCATGTCTGTGTTATAGGTTGATGTTACTAAGTTCTATGGAAGACAGAGAGGCAAAGCTGTACCAATTCCAGAAAGTAGTGATCGTAGTGATAATAGTGACAGCAGTGCATCAGACAATGAGGTTATAGTAAGAAATTATCAAGTTGAGGATCAGGAGGATAGCAGCAGTGAGAGTGAGGACAGGGACGAAGAACGTAATCAGGAGCAGCCAGCAACAAGTCATAGGTTGTTGTGGAAGTCAGGCATTTGGATTCATTATCCGATGCCAGTTTGGAAGATGCATCTTGCCTCAGCAGAGAAGGTGCATTCTCCAAGTTACTACTTCAAGCAAATGTTTTCCTCTGAGTGTCTCAAACATATTGTCCAGCAAACAAAACTTTACTTCGTGCAAAAACAGGTTAACTCACCCCTGAACTGCACAGAGAAAGAAATCGAACAGTTCATTGGGACTGCTTTCCAAATGTCCATCTATGGAGTTCCTGCAACACATATGTGCTGGCAGACCCGCACACGCATTGACAAGATAGCTGTAATGCCAGTGAAAAGATGGGAACAAATCAAGGGCAACCTCCACTTCAGTGACAACACTTTAGACCTTGGCAATGATGACTCAAATCGAGATCCTCTCTCCAAAATAAGACCTCAACTTTGTTGTAGAACAAATGAGAAACATTCCAATGGATGAACACCTGTGGATGAACAAATAATTACATACAGAGGAAAAAGTCGACTGAAGCAGTACATCCCCAGCAAGCCCCATAAATGGGGGTACAAGGTGTACATGCTTTGTGACTCAAAAGGCATTGCATACAACTTTGAGTTCCACACAGGCAGGATACTACCAGTCAGTGGAATGCCTGACCTGGGAGCCAGTAGCAACATAGTTCTACGTCTGGCATCCATCATATCCCCACATCAGAATTTCAAGCTGTACCATGACAATTGGTTCACAAGCAGAGGCCTTGAAGTTCAAATGGCAAAGAGAGGGGTCTACTGCCTTGGTACAATGAGAATCAACAGGTTGAACGGGTGCATGTTGAAAACTGACGAGGCAATGAAAAGGGCTGGACGGGGCACTTTTGATGAGAAGGTAGCCATGTGTGAGGATGTGCAAATAATCGCAAGCAAATGGCAAGACAACTGCACTGTCACCCTTCTAAGCACATTCACTGGGGCCTACCCAGCTTCCACTGTGCAATGCTGGGACAGGAGGACAAATCAGAACATCAATGTGAAATGTCCATCCTCTGTGGTGATGTATAATTAAAAAATGGGAGGTGTTGATCTGATGGACTCCTTGCTTGCATTGTACCGAACAAAGATTCGGTCACGGTACATTCGTATTTTCTTTCATATCCTGGATGTACTGTGTGTAAATGCATGGCTGCTGTACCGAAGGGACAATGATCCCTCTCCTAAACAAAGCGAGGAACTCAGCCTAAGAGATTTCAAAACAGCAGTTGCAGATGTCCTCTGTAGACAAGACACAGATAAAGTGAAACGTGGCCGACCCAGCTCTGGAGAAGAAGCAAAGGAGAGAATCCATAACACAACCAGAGGTCAGGAAAAATGGCATTGCCCATTGACCTCACTACGCTGACAAGCAGGGACGCTGCAAAAATGATGACAGCACAGGTCAAACTCGAGTTATGTGTGGAAATCTGGGGTACACCTGTGTTTCACACCCAAAAAGAATTGTCTTGTTGATTTTCACATGTGAGTAAATATAAAATCACATGCAATCAATTACTCTAGCACAACATAAAACAGAACTAGAAGAGAGTACTGTTTTTAAAACTCTAAAACATTGTTACACTACTGTTTTTGATTCACTAAGAGTGAAATTGCACTTCAATTTGTCTCAGGTGTCAGACAATTTTACAGGAGTTCCAAAACAAATATAGTAGCATAAGATGAAATGGAATGTGAATAAAGATTTTTTTAAAAAATGTTTCTAAAACACCAAGACAGGGGCTAACTTCTTTCTAGACAGTGAAAATGCATTTGAATGTGTGACATTTCAGAAAATTTACCAAAAATCTTTTACCCAAATGGGACAAAGTCAGTTATAAATAACGGTACCCTAAAAAAACATCAAAGGTCAAATGTACAAAACAAGTTTTGTAAAATGATTATAGCCTTAAATACACTAAAAAATATGATGCACCGGTATGACGTCATATCGCATAATATCGCATATGGCGTCGGGTAGGACGCACACCTTTTAGATTTTTGATATTTAATAAAATAAGCTATTAAATCATATGTAAATTAGATATGAATTGCACTACAGAATGGGCCCATACACAAAATATGCCATTATTTAAAGCTCAATAGAATTTGAAGGGAATGATGTACAGTCACACAAGTCACACAACAATGTAAAAGGTGTGCGTCATACCTGACACCTAGATGAACACTTTACAGTTGGTTGTGTGACTGTACATCATTCCCTTCAAATGCTATTGAGCTTTAAATAATGGCATATTTTGTGTATGGGCCCATGCAGTAATAAAACACATGGCAATATTTATATATGATTTAATAGTTTATTTTGTTAAATATAAAGAATCCAAGAGGTGTGCATTATAGCTGACACCTAGACGAACACTTTACAGTTGGTTATATGACTGTAAGTCATTCCCTTCACATGCTATTGAAGTTAGAAACGTGTTTAACAATGTCGTATGTACCTTTAGAGACGGTCCCTTAATTTCCGCATATCTGCGAATATCGAAAGTCCAAAGTCAAACCAACTTTATTCCAGTCACTTACTGATAATTTAGAAAAAGGACAGGGGCTCGAGCACACCGAAACAACCCCCCCCCCCAACTTCTCTGATTGCACATAAAATGTCGAATTAAACAAATATGATGAAAAAGGATTCACATTTCATTCTTGCATGATAGTTATATATTTAATTTGTGAACTAGAGGTAAACTATGAAAACTCGTTTCCACCCGGAAATACCGGGAGTGAACACTTGCGGTGTACACGTGGGACACTGAGTCTTTTCTTTATTATTCACTCGGCCATCATGACGGTGCACGTTTGGCCAACCGCCCTTGTATGAAGTTTGAGTGACATGCACAGTAACCAATCAGCGTTAAGACAGAACGGTTGGTTGACCAATCACGTACCATGCATCCATCATTTTAGTTCTTCTAAGGTTTGTCGTCTTCCCTGTTCCTGTATAATTGTGTAGCATTTGAGTCGAAAGAAATGTAAGTTGTTATGTCTAATTTTGCTATATAATATGCAATACTAACTGTTTCGTATGTGATACGTCATTTATTGGAATGAAATTCAAGAGGTTTGTCCGAAAATATCAATTGGGAGGTATAACTGGATAGCAATGTTATAGTTGGCTAGCTCGTGCTAGCATCGGTTATTTATCCAGGCAGCTATTATATTATATTTACATTCACGTTTGGTAAAACAAGTGAAATATAAGGCTCTTGTTTTTGTTTTGTTTTTATTTATTATTTAGGTAGCAGCAGTCGGTTACCTAGCAAATACGCTTTCCTGTACAAAGTGCATGTAATAGCTAATATGTTCAAGCTAACCTTTCACTTTCTCCAGTTCAGGAAACATGGGAGCGAGTCGCGTTAAAAAACAAAAAAACACTAAAACTACATGCCGACTTATTTCCCCAGAGGTTTATTTCACTATAAAGATTTTTATTGTGTATTGTTTACACATAAACTCACAAATAGGGATTATTACCTTTACAAGGTGTGTGGGAATTTTAACGCAGGAGTACTTGTATACATCACAAGGGGTTGGAAATATCGCATTTTCAAACCCTTGACCGTTTCCCGATAATAAAACAGTAAAATAACATATTGCACTGTTATATAGTAAGTATAAACTAGTGTTATTGTTATTTGTACACTTTTTATTTATTTATTTATTTATCAAAAAGCCGGGTAAAACAATTTACGATCTACATGACAATAACATTATCGATGGTTTTGGGGGAAACTTTCTGCCTTGACTGATTAAGCATTAACGTCAACATACAATGTGAGTCAATCTATTAAAAACAACAGACTGTACACAGCCTATTATTATTATTATTATTATTATTATTATTGTTGTTATATTAAATTGGGGAAAGGCGCTAATACATGCTTTAGAGGGCGCTAGAGAGCGCAATATGACATCATTGACTTATTTGCATATTAAATTGTGTTACACGTGTAAGGAAGATTACAGGTTTTCAGAGTCCAATAGAATTTCCAAGAAATTGCTTATCGTTGTAACAATAGAAAGTAAGAATAGATTTTATTTCTTATATAAAGTTTTGTTTGGCCATAGCACTACAAACCAGTTACATTTTTACAGATTAATTTCTATCGAGAATGCAGAGCAAAAAGAAGCTGTATTAATAAGTAGTCTGAAATAGACGTGAAGGAAACTTTTATTCATTGTAAACATTGCCAAGAAGACAGTTTAAAACTAAGAACAAAGTAATATGTGAGTAGATAAACATTGATGGTCAGTGATTGGAGAAAATTGGTGATCAGTGGCTGGCCATTGGGAACATAGGCTTGTATAACCACAACTTAATAGGGTCAATCGAACCTGCTCTCTCAAGTCATATCAGTCCCTCCAGGATTTTGCGATTGCAGAAATTAAAACGTGAGATCGCGCAAGCTCAGTGATATTCGGAGGAGTTTACAATTTTTCAAAATTACTGCAGATTTGGGCCAAAACATGCATAACGTCATCTAACGCACATTCAGCCAAAAGCCCTCTTCAATTCACGTGTCCAACGTGAGTACAGCTAGATGGTCTCATTTACCAACAAACATCACTGCGAAAGACTGTGCAAAATAATTTTGTGCTATCTATCTATCTATCTATCTATCTATCTATCTATTTATTTATTTATTTAGCAACAATCACAACAAAAAAAACCTGCAAAATATTGTACACACTGTCATATAACCAGCAGCGGTGATGTCATGAGTTGTATGGAGTGCAGGACAGCTGCTCACATCTGCTCTAAAAGATATGGCGCTGGAATTTTTTTCTCAACTAAAAAAAAAATTACAGCCACTAATTTGCCAACACTGTGTGTGCAGAGAGTGGTCCACAAAATCACCAAGTCACATGTAACAGTATTTGCAGTAAATACAACTGTTGTTTGGCCATTTTCCCTGGAAACCTCTTGCCAGGCTGCCACTGGTTCAGAATAATACTGGCAGTTATCTGCGGTTTATAGATCCACATTTACATATGTGTCTAGCTTTCTGTTTCACACCTCAGCCACAAGGGGTGGTGAGAAGAACCTGAATAATGACCCACCTTAGGACTCGCTGGAAATGTTTTTGAAAATAACCACCACACTAACATCATTGGGACTGGCGAGGTAGTCTTGTAGAACATGGAGAAAGTGCACGGTGACACTCGGGTAGCAGCAGCATGAACATCCTGGAACAGCACACCTCTAAGCACTATCTATGAAGAGGACACACTGCTTGTTGCTCAGCTTATCACCTTGGCAAAGTAGCTAGAATTAGCATTATCTAAATGTAGATTAGTACCAAAAAAATCATACACAAATCTTACCCATTTGAGCATGTGTTTTACTGCTGTTGATGCTTCTTAAATCTTAAATCTACGAACACTGACTTATAAACAGCTATAATAATTGATATGGTTGATGTTCTTATAGTTCATTTATAATATCAGCCTTCAGCATGTTGGTTTTAACCCAAAGCAACATCTAGACTTCTTATACATATGGTTTTGATAATTAAAGAGAATTAAAAGAGAAGCTGGACAAATTTAGAGGTCCTTTTGGGCCTCTGTGATCTAATTAGTGAAGCAGCAGTTAATGAGGCTAGTGCGGGCTTGCTATAATGTTCAAACTTCAGTATAATACACTGAAAATATGTGTCGATAAATTAGCTCTTTTTGTACAGTCTGATCAGTGTTGCATAGGTGATCCTGCTCTTTTAGTCCTAATTCTGTTTTTGTATAAAGGTGATTTAGTAATCTTTCTGCTGTCTCACTGCAGATGTCTTCTGGGGCCTTGTTTCCAAGTTTGGTGTCTGGGTCACGTGGCTCATCCAGCAAATACCTGGTGGAGTTCCGTGCTGGGAAAATGAGCCTGAAAGGAAGCGTCGTGACCCCTGACAAACGCAAAGGTCAAGTTTACATTCAACAGACCGACGACTCACTTATTCACTTCTGCTGGAAGGACAGGACAACTGGGAACGTGGAAGATGTTAGTACTGAGCTCTGTAGTGCGGTTTTCAATTAGCTTAGATGCCATGCTAATAGCTACATATTAGTAGATAATGTAGGAAACATTACTAGTGTATATAACATTTTTATGAATAATTTTTTTTTTTTTTCCATTCAGCATACTGTGAACTCCATTGATCATACAGCGAATGTATGAAGTGTTCAATCATGCTAATGCCAGAACTGATTAAAACACAAGCTTATCTGTAGGACTTGTCATTAGTGAGAATGTTAATTGAACACACAAATTATGGCTTATCAGTGTGCTCATATTAGATGCTGTGATATTTATACTTTAAAGGACTTGATTATTTTTCCGGATGACTGCGAGTTCAAGAGAGTCAGTCAGTGCACAACAGGTCGCGTCTATGTGCTGAAGTTTAAAGCAGGTTCCAAGCGGCTATTCTTTTGGATGCAGGTGTGTGATTCACATCTCTGGTGCTTATTTGGCTTTTTTCTTTATACTAATTTTTGTCAGGTGATTAGAAGGCTAACTAAAAGCACAACTCTGTTTTTGTAGGAACCCAAAACGGATAAAGACGATGAGCACTGCAGGAAAGTAAATGAGTACTTGAACAATCCACCCATACCTGGTTCCCTTGGCGGTGGAGGCAGCAGTCATGAGCTTTCTGCTTTAGGAGGTACACATGCACACAATTCTGATTATTTAAATGCGATGTGTGCTCGTTACCTCTGAATCCCTTAGAGCATGACTATTCATTGAGTGTTCTGGGCCTTGAGTACATTTTTACAGGCTCTTCAATTTATTTTTACAAGCTAATTAAATGGGGGAAAAAAGGTTTTTGTACAAACATTTCCTGCTACATAAGTAAACTTAGCTGATGAAGGAAGCAAAAAAGAAATTATAATATGGTTTCTCAGGTAATAATTATGATATAACTAGATAACAATTTGTGACTTCACTGATATTATTCATTCACAACAATGGGTAACACATGCAGCATGTATATGCAAATGTGGTGTCAAATGTGAAATGTCTGTGAGGATGAATGTATGCTGCCATTTGAATAGGGAAATGCATTTGTATGGCTTTCATGCATTGTGCTGTCTGTTTTTGTAATCTGGCCCCCACACTGAGCTACAGACTTTGCTTAAAGAGTGTGTTAAACTGACTAATGTCTCCTTTCCAAAAGGTGAAGGTGGCCTGCAGAGTCTTCTGGGTAATATGAGTCATAATCAATTGATGCAGCTGATTGGACCGACTGGACTTGGTGGGCTTGGTGAGTCAGGGTACTCATCTTAAACATAGTCATAGAGGACTGGTATGAGCATGTCTTGTGTGTACATCTTGACAGAAAGGTTAGACACGTTAAAAGTCCAACATATTGCAGTAAAGACATACCGGCTCTTGTGACTGAGACAGAAAGTCTTTTTCTTTCCTGTGCAAGGGGGTCTGGGGGCTTTAGCTGGACCAGGACTTGCCAGCCTGCTGGGAGGCAGTGTTCCAGCGACCAGCAGTTCATCTTCCAGGTAAAACTTGGAAATAATTCATGTTTACATGTATTATTCAGTTATTCATCCTGAAGCAAATTATTCACTAGCTATTATGAGTCTTTCGGTAACTACAATGAAACTAATAATAAAGATTTCTAGAAGAGAGAGGAACATGAGTCCTGGGGGTTCAGAAGGGTTAATGAATTGCAGGCATAATTACAGATGAACATAAGTATACACTTATGGGCCATTCTGTTTGGTACACCATATTTGACAAGCTAGTCCACACTGCAGAGCCAAAAGTCCTAGGGGCAGAGCTGGACTTGCAAACACAGTGTGTTGTCTCCATCACCTGGACTTTTTGGCTCTTCTGGGAGGGGATCTTTTGTTAACCTGCTCCTCCAATCAGCAGCCCATACTACGCCTTGACTGAACTGTTATTGATCAGACATTAGAAAGGACAAGACACATGATCTGAGGCACTCTGACCATTGTCTCATGGCCCAAAAAGCACAGACCAAAATATTTCCATGCAGAACACAAAGTTGTTCAGGATTTGTATGGATGTATAAGTTAACCCGAAACTAGCTGCCTTGTTTATAAACTAATGTAAATTAGCATTTCTGATTTCTCAGTAGAAATATGAAGTACATTTGGCTAGTAATTTAATTGTTTTTAAGTTAACTTGCATATTATGCCTTACCTACTTCATGAACTTCTAAATAAGATAAAACTAAATTTCCTCCTTTCTACAAGCTCTCGCAGTCAGTCCACGGCTGTCACTCCTTCCTCCACATCAGCAGCTACCCGGCTCAGCTCCTCTCAAGTTCCGACCACTCCCACTACCCCCTCTGCAGCCACTGGAGCTTCACCTGTGACCACACCTACCACTCCTGCAGCCCCTGCTCCCTCTGCTGGGGCTACCAGCCCCACCCAGCCTATCCAGCTCAGTGACCTGCAGAATATTCTGGCAACCATGAATGTTCCTGCAGCTGGGCAAGGAGGTGAGGGCTGCATGAGAAATTCTGAGTTAAAATGAACAAATAGTTTGTTTTTGAGCTCTCTGCTGCCCATGAGGACAATTACAAATGTGATGATAATACTGACTTTACCTGCTCTGTTAAAACTGTGTATGCCTTCTGAGCTACCTTTTTAAAGAAAAGGACAGCACTGAGACATTCTCTTCTGGGTCAGCTGGGGGCAAACCATATTTCCAGGCTAGAAAAAACACAAATGAAAGTCTGGCATCACACTGAACTTCACACACTAGAATGAGGCTATGTTTATGCAGCCGTCATTAGTCTTATTGTTGTACTCCTATTTAAACAGTTGATCTTGCCAGCGTTTTAACACCAGAGATCATGGCACCGATCCTGGCGAATGCAGAGATCCAGCAGCGGCTACTTCCTTTCCTTCCATCTGGAGAGTCTCTTCCTCAGAGCTCAGACGAACTCCATAACACGCTCACCTCACCACAGTTTCAGCAGGTCAGATTATCACATGGGTCATGTGTTTCCATGGCAAAGATGTTTTTTCATGGAAGGCAGAGGCCATCTTTTTAGCTAGCTGATACATAAAGCTTGATCTTGCCTGAGGCTATTTTTGGTCTTAGTCAGATGTAGTGCAAGATAACGCAGTATGCTTTAGCTTTTTAGCCCATATTTAGCCTTCTGCTTGATGCGTAAGGTTGTTTCCTTTGAAACAGGTGATCCATTCCCTGCACAGAGATGCGCAGATTTGTTTTTGTTAATTATTGGTCTAGATCAGGGGTATTTGACTAATGACTAAGGGTAAGCTTACATGACAACGCTGTACTAAAAACTGAAAAGTTTTGCGTACAGACGACAACGTTGTTAAAACAATCCCTGTTCACACGGATCTGCGAAAACGCTGTATCATGCGTGCCAGGCCAGTAGTTGGCGATGTCACTTTGTAAAGAAACACTATGCGCCTGGGCACATAAGCATTCACGTCAACGTGTCTGCCATATTGATCCAGGCAAGACTGCCCTATAAACAAATGAGTAAATGGGGGAGCTGTGGTTTTTCTGGAAAAAAGCACAATAACGTTTACATTTCTCAAACAATTTCAATGGTTTATGCTCTACATGGAGTACAAAAAAAGTTCTGTCTCCAGTTACTTAGATTCTTGATCGTTAGATTTGGAAAATTATTAATGGTCATAAGGAATTGTGAAAACTCATGCTTGTCAAGCATAGATTTGGCTTATTTTTCCCTAATGTAATATAGTTTAATGTACATGATGGGTTTTTGTCTTCAACCCCATCTTTTAGCCTTTCTTGTGCTCCAGGTTAGAATTCTATTAACAAAGCTCGTTCAATTTAAAATACTGAAAAAATCTAAATAGTGCAAATAGTGAGACACTGGCAATCAGTCTGCTTTCTATATTTTATTAGCAATAAAAGGATATAAATATACTTAAACAGACACTTAAAGATAGTTCTAAGATTTTAAATACCTTTCGTTGGTGTATATGTGAGTTAACAATTTGGAGTATGTAGCAAACGCGTCTCCCCTGGTCGTAGTAATGTTGCAGTAAATCTACACTTTGTTGGAGAAGCGTCAATAAACTTAATCTTAAGCAGGACAAAGAGTCCTGTAGTCCCCCATTGTAGTTTTGAATGTCTCGCGCGTTGTTTTGAAATACTTGCGCATTAACTGTACATGAAACAGGCGTGCACGACATCGTTTTCATGCCCTAAAACGCCATTGTCGTGTAAACAAACAGCCAAACCGCATAAAAATTCAGTTGAAAACAGCCCCTAAAGGTTACATAAAATTCCGTACTTACAAAGGACTGGGTAAACAACTACTATGACTGAATGGTGATGAGTTATCTTTTCATTCTTTATCTGTAAATTGAGTTTACGGCTATAAGTAATTCAATTTAAAGTTGTTAAAAAAAAGCTGAGAGGGTTCATGTTTTCAACATCACTTCTTTAACACTTTGGCAGAGGGCATTAAAGTGTTGTTTACAATGTATTTGGTTTGGGCTGCTGAAATACGTTGCTTGGACTGTATCCAGATTGCTGTCCACCAGTTAACAAGCCTTAGTCTAGGAAAATACTATTTTGTAGCGCTTACAAGCAAGTTTGAACTACATTAAGCTTACAGTTTAGTTTCTTGTCGTCATCGTCCCCCCCAAACGATGTTCTCAATTTGTCTTTCTGTGTAGGCTATGAGTCTGTTTAGCAGCGCTCTAGCATCAGGACAGTTAGGACCCCTGATGAATCAGTTCGGGTTGCCCTCAGAAGCTGTAGATGCAGCCAATAAAGGAGGCAAGTATGCGTCATTTCTGTCCAGATCCTTATATATAGATTGTAACGTGTAGACTTTTACATTGACTTAATGTATGTTTTACAGATGTAGAAGCATTTGCCAAGGCTATGGAAGGTGAAGCTAAAACCGAGCAAGAAGGAAAGCCTAAAGACAAGAAAGACGATGAGGAAGACATGAGCCTTGATTAGTTCAACTTTGATTTTTGTGTGTTTTACTTTACTTTTAACTTGCATAGCTCAAATTATGTCCCATGTCTATTCAATTTAATTTAGTAATTCTCTTTACACGTGATCAGTGCTGGGATGAAATAAATAATCAAAGGCAGGTGACAAAAGCACTTATTGCTGTGTGTCTGGTTTGTCAGTTACTCCAGTGGAAGAAGAGATGAGTGATGGCTTATAGTTCAACATATTTAATATTTTGTCCACACAAGTTGAACAGTTGAAATATATATTTATAAACGTCACATACATACAGCACAAAACATTTTGGCATTATACAGAAACTACACTACCACTTTGTCATTGAAAAATGTGTTTTGGCAAAAAGATTTAATTCACAAAATACAAATGTGCTCGAGTCATTCTCTTTGTGCAACATCTCACAGTGTATTATACAGTGTCGGACCACGTGCCATCCAACACGCCTAGAATGTTGGACTGTCGCAGGGGTTTTACCATTTCCAAAGCTGGTGACAAGACATTGTGGAATCATAAAAATGTATACGCAGAAGAGGATTAATGGCACAGCAGCAAAGTGATCAGTGAAATAAACAAGGCACATCATGCTGCAATAAAAAAGATTTATGTTAAAAAATAAATAGCTATTTCTAAATGACTTTAATAACAAGAGTTTAAAATGCTCTTGTTAAAAGTCGCAAACAAATTCATAAAGACATACAGTTCACAAAGAAAGTGTTAATAATATCAGAAACCTTCCCTGAGAGAAAGTGTTAAGACAACATCCATCACAGTCAATTCTTAACAACTGCGTACCTCAAAACACAGTGCTGTGGAAAAGTATTTGCCTCATCCTAATTTCTTCTGTATATCTCATTAAATTGTTACTTGGAAAACAAGGCAACCTGAGCAAACAAAATACAGTTTTTAAATGAGTTTTTTTTATTGAAGCAAAAAAAAAAAAAAAAGTTATCCAATACCAATGGGCCTGTGTGAAAAATATTTGCCCCTGTAGTTACTAATTCCCCAAGTCTATGAAACTGCATTCATAATGGGGTTCAGCTGGACTATATGCAAGCAGGCCTGATTACTGCAAACCCTGTTCAATCAAATCAAGACTTAAATAGAACTTTTTCAATAGCATGAAGTTGGTTAAAAGGTCTTACCCAGTAACACACTATGCCAAAGTTCCAGAAATGATGAGGAACAAGGTGATTGAAATACATCAATCTGGGAAGAGCTACAAAGCTATTTCAAAGGCTCTGGGACTCCAAAGAACCACAGTGAGAACCATTATCTCCAAATGGGGGGGGGGGGGGGGATCAGCACAGTAGTGAACCATCCCAGATGTGATTGACCATTCAAAATTCTTCCAAGAGCACAGCAACTACTCATCCAGGAAGTCACAAGAGAGCCAAGGACAACATCAAAGGACCTATAGGCCCGTCTTGGACCAATAAAGGTGACTGTTCATGAAATACACCGGGGGGGAAAAAAGGCATCCTGGGAAGTGTGGCGAGGCAAAAACCACTACTAACCCAGAAGAACATTAAGGCTCGTGACGAACTAAAACTTCAGTACGAGATATACGCAAAAATAGAATAAATCAGGATGGGGCAAATATTTTCTCACAGCGCTGTACAGCTGAACTTCATCTTGTTGGTTCATAGATAAATTTCTAGGAAAATAAATTATAGCAGTCATTCACAGTGGTTCAGCCTTATCTACTGTGGACTGTTAGGCTATAGCTTCTGTCTTCGTTCCAGATAAAATAAGTGTGACTATGTACAGCATACAGTACATTCATATGACGAGTACACATTGCACCAAATGCAGTACATCACAATACAACACAAACAGATCACTGGCTTGCTGATGGTTTTACCTGTTACTCAGGAGACCACAGGATCATAAACAGCGATTTATCTTTTGCCATACAGTGTTTGGACTAACCACCAAACCCCTATTAGTCAGTGGTGATTAAATACACACAGAGCACAGCCATGTCCACACAGCCAAGCTTTTCATCATGCACTTTGTACCGTTTTCAAAACTACATACTTAAAGTTTCCATTTTAGACTCCTTTGTGCAATACAGTAATAGAAAAAATGAATAACTTAATCTTGTTTCAACCAAATAATTACAGGCTGGTCTGATTAAATTGGCACTCTCGTATCTAAAGCTACAGAACATTTCAACATTAGAATCACATACACTGCTCACACAACATTTCACTGCACACTCAATCTACAGAAGGAAAAGAGACGAAACCATATAACTAGGGAGCGCATGGAACATCTGATAAGGACGGCACAATTAACGTGCCTGAAAAACGTCATCTCTAACATAGAGTCATTTTCAGGATATGCTTGAGAACATTACACAGACAAAATACACTCCACATTACCTTAAGTTAGGGGGAAAAAACCAGTCAGTCCACATATATAAAGATAAAATCTATAAATACACAGTTGTATTGATAAATAAAATATTGAAGAAAAATGACATTAAAAAAAGTCATAAGTAAAAACACTTCAGAAAAAAAGTGTGATAAATGTCCAGCTCCAAAACTTACCAGCACGCCAACCATGAGGGTTATTACTACATGGAAGACTGAAAATGCTTTTGGACGATCACACAACTGAATTCAATAAGGTCATTAGAGTCCTGTGTTTAACCGAATTTGTTTAGGGTTCAGGAGCTGGAGGGTCTTTCTCTGATTCTACACCTGCTGCACCAACCTGCGATAGTGTGGCATGACCTTACTGTCTGGGAGGTAGAGAGCCATTTCCAGTGCAACCAGAACGGGGAACTCCAGGGGAATGAGCTCCCGATGACTTATTCGAAAACGCTCCTCCAGCTTCTGCTCGCCAACACCAGCACAGAGACAAAGAATGAGCAAACAAAATACTTAATTACTATAATTATACCCTGTATATTTTATACAGTGCTGTGAAAAAAAGTATTTGTCCCATCCTGATTTCTTCTGTTTTTGTATATCTCTCATGCTAAATTGTTTCAGAAATTAAAACAAAAGCTGAGATAAAACAAAGGCAACCTGAGTAAACACAGAATACAGTTTTTAAATGATAAGATGAAAGACATTGGGCAAAAATGGCGTCTAAGGAAGTGTAGCGTTGGTGATGCGAGAACAACTGCTAACCCAGAAGAACATTATGGCTCATCTGATTTTTGCCAAAACACACTTTGATGATCCTCAAACCTTTTGGGAGAATGTTCTGTCAACTGAGGAGTTTGAAAGTGGAACTGTTTGTAAGACAGGTCCCGTTACATCTGGCATAAACCAAACACAGAATTCCACAAAAAAGAACATCATACCTACAGTCATGCATGGTGGTGGAAGTGTGATGGTGTGGGGATGCTATCTGCTTCAGGGCAACTTTAAAAAATTGAGGGAAACATGAATTCTGCTCTCTACCACAAAATCCTAAAGAAGAATGTCCAGTCTTCAGTTTTTAAGTTGAAACTCAAGTGCAACTGGATTGTGCAGCAAGACAAAGATCCAAATCATAGGAGTAAATCCTAGTCTAAGAAGAAGACTGAAAGACTGATCTCCAGTTATCAGAAGTGTTTGGTTGCAGTTATTGCTGCTAAAGGTGGTGCAACCAGGGGGCAATTCGTTTTTCACATGGGTGATAGTTGTATTTTGCTTAAATAAATAAACTCAGATTGCCTTTGTTTTATGTTGTATTTCATTTGAAGATCTAAAACTATTTAGTACGAGATATACACAAAACCAGAAGAAATCAGGATGGGGCAAATACTTTTTCACAACACTATTTTAAATACACATGATATATGTATACAAGTCAAATGAAAACCTTAAAAATACAAAAATTAAAATGGAATCGAATTTCCTTCTAGAGGAATCTGGACACATGTAGAAAAACGATACACGTGTGACATTGCGCAATAAATAAATGCTAATCTTTTCTAAATTAAGGTTTATTTGACTCACTTATGCAGACAATTCATTTCTACAGTATTAATGTATGTAAGTGTTTTCACCCCCAAATCTTTGTTTTTATAATTGTTATTTTCAAAGGTATGTTTTGTTATTTTAATATACAGTCCCATCTGAAGGTATTGGAACATCAAAGCCAATTCTGTTGTTTTTGCTATACACTGAAGACATTTGGGTTTCAACGCATATTCATCTTTTGACCTCAAACCTAAATGTCTTCAGTGTATAGCAAAAACAAAAGAATTGGCTTTGCAGTTCCAACACCTTCGGAGGGGACTGTATATGACGCTGTATGTTTTTGGTATTTTATAATACTTTAATATTGTAGACATGAAATGAATTGTAGATATGGGGAGTCTTATTTTGCATCTGAAGGCCAATCAATTTAGATAAACCTGCTTCTGTTGGCTCACAAAGGTGTTCACAGGAAAATATACCACATTTTACTTATTAATTATATTATTAATATTAATTAAGAAAGGAATACGTTTAATAAAGTCCACATTTCTAGCATAGAATTTTTTTTAAAAAATTTTTAATAGTATACTTTTACCTGTTTTGAAAACCTTATCTTTGACTCATATGTCATCATTGTCTAATTATCTGTTACCACTCAAGCAAATCTTTCCAAACAAGGACATAATAGTTATTACAGCCTGCAGTCACTAGTTTTTTCTTAAATTATGGTCTATTTAATTACTCTAACAGACTGTAGTTACAGCGGTGCATGTGCACATATGCTAGTAAATTAAGTAATGACGTACTAGGAACATGTAAACAAGGGTCATGGAAATAAACAGAGGAATGTGTAAATACAGGTGGAACTTGTGTTCAGTGAAATACGAGTAAATCAAAATGACAAGGATTAATATTCAACCAGAAAGAGCCAGTATCCAACTTGTCATAACATTTTTTATCTGGCCAAAAACCACTTACATCTATCAGCTGTTTGACCTCCAGTTTCTTGAGGTCACTGCTGATCTTGGCTGCCAGCAGCACACACACCGCAGATACGAGTTTTCTGTTGGGTTTGTTCAGTCGACCCTGCAGAACCAGCTTCTCAAAGTACACATAGGCCATCGCTATGGTAACCGGCTGTAGACCACACTCCTCGCTCACTGCACGCATGTCTCTTTTCAAGCTGAGTGTCAAGAAACAGTCAACCACAAGTAGCAGAGGTGTAAGAAGTGTTACATATATAGTACCAAAACAAACCTCTTGCCTTGGGTGAGGTTTTTCTACCCAGCTTACTTTTACTAGGCGATCGATTTGATCAATTCCACAATAATTGGCACTCCATCCTTCATCTCTGAATAATTATCTATACTATATCTCTATTCTACTATATATCTAGACTATTTATCTATATATTCATACTTATGCAAATGATTATTGTTATAGAAAAAGGTAAGTAACGTTGACAGCCTCACAGTTCCAAGACCCTCAGTTTGATCCTGAGCAGGTTACTGCCTGCATGTCCGCGTGGGTTTCCTCAAAGTTCTCTGGTTTCCTCCCACCTCCCAACAAACATGGCAGTAGGTGGAACTGATAACTTTAAATTGCCCCTAGGTATGCGAGTGTGCGACTGTGTGTGGGTGCCCTGCGATGGTCAGGCATCCCATTCAGGGTGTATTTCCGCCTCATACCCACTGTTCCTGGGATTGGCTCAGGATTCACAGCAAAAGTGACTAGGATACAGTGCTTACTGAAGATGAATGAATGAAAAGGTAAGTAGGTAGGCATACACTATTGTATACTAATAATTTCTGAACATTGCCTTAGAGGGTGCCAATAATTCTGGAGCTGATGGAATATTATTCTGTTTATATTTAAATATGGGCACATTTAAGCCACAGATATACAATGTACTGTCCCAAGCTTACCTTCTAATTTTGCTCAGTGTCAGCTTAATATGGGGAAACTTTTCCTTGAACGTCTCATTCATGTCCTTCTTCAAGTCAGATGGTTTTACATATTCAATCACAGTTGTCTGAAAGAGACAAACATGTTTGTTTAAGATTTACATCATACAGACTTTAATTTATGATCAATGAGTGACTAAAATACAAGCAGTTACTGTCAACAGATAGCCTGGTTTATAATGTTTACAGAGATCAGAGTGTGACAGTCCCTGCAATGTGGTTTATAACGTGTGCCTCTAGCCAAGCCTTTCAGCTACTTTCCTCATCATATGACCTGCTAATGAAGTCACATGCTGGCCTAATATATTGCTAAAAGCATAAGAAATTACTGTGCCCTCTGTACCCATTAATTATAAATGCTTACAATTAGGTAATATGCTTGTTAGACATCAGTGAATGATGCTGGTGCTCCAGAATGAAAAAGCTCACCACATAAGAACTAAAGATTAAGACCCTCTTGTGCTTCCCACATGGCCACTGAGGATCACTCAACAGGTTGGGGTCATAATCTGATAACTCGTCTGCACCTGTAGAAGAGACAGACATGATATGTCAAATGAAACTCTTCTTATCACTACTGTGAAGGTGGCTGCTATATTGTTTCAGTGTCTCGGTAACACACCAGCTTCTTGTCCGACGGTGCTACTGAAACGTTGGTGAGAGAAGTTCTTCTGGCCGTTTATCCAGTTTCGGGACATCGGTGTCTGAACAGTGCCGGTATCCAGAGGGACATTGCTTTTCTGCCTGACCAGGGCATTGGTAGGAAGTAGGAACCGGGCATAAGATACTGTCTGCAACACAGAGATAAACAGACACAAACACATAAGAAACCAACAGTGAACACTTCAGAACTGTTGGATGTCTGCACTTGGACTTCTGCAGTCATCTGCACCTGTAAATCCTAAATTATGTTAGTCTTTCATTGTACATGCGAGTTTGTTTGTGTTGTAAAGCTGTCTGCTTCATCTGTAACAAAACCTTGGCTCTGAGAAAGATGGTATATAGATGTGGGTAATGAAAGTACTCATTTCTTGCAATCGTACTTGATTTGTGATTGTTCTTTCTGCTGTTTTGGGTTCTGGTGCAACAAATTTAACAGCAAATTAGCAGCAAACTATAGCAACAAGCAAAAGAGAACCAGCTGCTTACTTAATCGTCATGTGACTGCATAAACCGAGCAGCATAAAAATGCAACAGTATACACGAAAAAACATTTTTGTAGTAGACATTTTCAACTACTAATGGACAGATGTGGGTTTAGGTTAAAACGTTAAAGCTACATTAACACTTCTTTGTTGCAAATATTCACATCTTTAATAGTTTGTAGACTCAAACCTAATGGCACTTTACAGTTGCACTAGGTTATGATCAAACCTGTTCCATTGGTGCAACTCATTG
>JANDJT010000050.1:18791148-18817652 GCA_024331685.1 Stegophilus panzeri
GCCTACCATGCATGTCTTTGGACTGGGGGAGGAAACCGGAGTACCCGGAGGAAACCCCCGCAGCACGGGGAGAACATTCAAACTCCGCACACACAGGGCCACGGTGGGAATCCCCGACCCTGGAGGTGTGTGGTGGACGTGCTAACCACTAAGCCACCGTGCGCACCGGAATTAGTAACTAATTGGTAACTAAAACAGGCCCAGTTGGTATTGGATAACGTTTTATTGGATAACGTTTTTGTTTCAATAAATAACTATCATTTTAAAACTGTATTTTGTGTTTACTCCGGTTGCCTTTGTTTTATCTCAGGTTTTGTCTTAATTTCTGAAACAATTTAGTATGAGATACACAAAAACAGAAGAAATCAAGATGGGGCAAATACTTCCCCACAGCACTGTATATAAATAAAACTGAATTCAAATTAAATAAACCTTTAAAAATAAGGTTGTTAACGCTTCTGTTTACACCACAGTGCTGTTGAATTCTTGAATTCATTACACCACTGCAAACCACACTTTTGAAATGATATAATTATAGGCCTAGAATTGTACCTTCAAATAAATAGTGCTATACTACAGTGCTGTTGAATTCTCCAATCTTATTGGTCAGAAGGTGATTAATTTTCTATAACAGCAGTTATAAAAAAAATAACAGTGCTGGCTTTATTCAGTCAAATATGTTATCACTTCTATACTAACAGCTCATTCACAGGGACTTGTATGGGGACTGATGCTCTACATAATCTAAAGCTGATAAACATATTTTAAACACGAGTCATTTAACAAATAATAAAAAAAAATGCATAACCATTAATACCTTAATTAATATAGAATCTTTTTCTAAGGAGACACTTATTTAACGTTTATGGAAGGAGGCTTGAGTGTCCACGCTTTGTAAAATCAATATGTTTTCCTCCATGAGAGCGTATTCAGGACAGCAAACTTTGTGCTTTTTGTTTTCGAGAACAGGGCAAGTGCTTTTTTGTCTTATTAACTTCAACAGAGAGAAACAGGGAAGCTGGTGAAAGTATGACTGTTTATAACTGGAACAGGAACTATCTAGATTTATGGATGCACCATAACATTAAGTGTAACTGTAAACTGAAAATATGTCATTTATTACTAAACTAAAAATCTTAAATCGGTATCAAATTACTGTGGTACAAGAGAAATAAATATTTTTAAAAAAATAAAATAAAAAAAGATATACAAATAATGCACTGGCCTGCATCACATCACCCCATTGTTAATTATTTTCATACATAACAGCATGCCCTGACATGTCAAATCTCATGATTTCTAGGCACAGACTGTCATTAGCAAAAGTGTTTCTCTGTCAGGTTGCTCAGAGGTTTGTACAATAGCAAAGCAACACGTCAGCAGCTTGTGACTTGTGAGTGAGCTGGGTGAAGATGAAGGACAAATTAGACTCAGGCAATGTTGCATGGCTAAAGAGATGAATGACAATCAATGCTTTGAGACTCCATCTTGTGTAATCTGCCGCTCACTTTTTTGCAAAAAAACTAAACCACAGGGTCAGACCAGGTTAGAAAATATTAGAACAAAAAAAACAGATATGTGAATTGGTGAAAGAAGGTATGGACAAGAATTAGAGAAGTGACGGCAGTGAGAGAGTGAAAGTAAGAAGGAGAAGACGAAGGAGTAAGAAGCTTTAGAAAATTGGAAATACTGATTGTGAACTAGTATGGGTTGGCATGAGAAAGATCAATACAGGGTTTGTAGTGATCGAAGAATTAATTGTTTGTCATGCGTAACTGGATTTTAATGTCATGGGAAGCATGGGGTTCAATTCCGAGAAGTCGTCACTTCCCTTACAGAGTTTCTCAAGGAAATTAGGCGTAGTTCATACACTGTAAAACACCTCATCTAATCAAGTGCAAATATCTTGAATATATTTGAATTCTCATTATGGGATTATGATTTTAAAAAAAATAAATAAATAAAAAATACATATAGTTCAAATGCAAATACAGACTTGCTCATTCCTAATATAGTCCAATCGTCTGTGCTGTCTCATACACTCGGACTCACCTGCTGCCTCGAGTGTCATACTGCCGCATGTTTTTGATGAAGTGCACCTTCTTATAAACCACGGGCCCAGGTGACCCTGACTGATTACGTGTTCTGCAACAAAGCAGCAAAGATAACTCAGTTAATGAATGTACTAATAAATTATTACCAGTATCACAAGAAAGGTTAATTGCTAGCTGCTTTAAAAAGGTAGATGTAAGCAAGCATTTAAATAACTTTCATTTGTCATCTGTGTTCTTTACTATTAATATTATTAAACAAACTCAATCTTTCAAACTCAAAACAAATGTTCAAAAAAATTTTTTTTAATCTACAAAGTTCTACCAACAGTCATGGAAAATTTGTTAAAGTACAACACTGTCATGTTTATTGTTACAAACACAAACTCAAACTGTCAGAAGGTACCTGCTGTACTTGTTACAAACTAATTACAGCACAAACACCACTGATTGGTTCCTCTCACAGGCCACGTGACTCCTTCAACTCCTTTAAGATAAACCCCTTGGACCAAGAGCAATGCTCTTACATTGAGATGCATTGTTACGTATTATCCAAGACCTTACATAAAGACACGATTGCCTCCTCTTGAATCAAGCACAGACACACCCAAAAGAAGTTAGGGCACGCCGGACAAACAAACTTACCTGCTGAAACTTCGAGATTAGTTAGATCAGTCTTCTAACTAAATATCACTGGATCCCAATCCCAAGTCTACATTTTCAATAAGACACGCATATCAGAACTCCAAACATCAACCAACATCCAATACTGATCCAATGCTTACAGCCTTATACTAACTCAGAGTGGCATGATGGGGTGAGCTTTAAGGTCACTTAGTATTGTGTGTTCATGCCAGAGATGTGTGTTGTCACTTAACTTCGACACATGTCTTCATGGCATAATGAGCACATATTTACATTCACATTCCTGGTATTTGACAGATGCCCTTATATAAAAGTGGCTTACAAGTACAAGTGTAGTGCTTTGTAATCTCCAACAGAAAAATGACTTCATGCTAGTACAATTAGGTCAGAGTCAAAGAACTCCATCAAGCTAAAACCATGTTAGAGAGGAGTTAGTTTTTATTTTTATTTTTTTTTTTAAGTTGATCAGATGAATAAATGTAAACACCAATCCAGTGTTTCATGCCAGTACTGGTCTGATATTTATGCTAACTACTGTATCTGTACATTCCTAATTAACAGTTAAGTTTTTTTAACAGTAAGATAAGGGATATTTTATCTGGTGCCAGTATTTTATTCCAATATTCTTCTGCTATAAAAGTAAAACTTGTAATACTCACTGAATGAGAAGAGGTCTATTTTTGAAGTCTATTAACAGTATATATGATCATCTATTCCTCCTAAATGAAAGTTTTGTTTCTCCAAATTGAAAATGAAACTCTTATAAAACCCGGAAGTTGAGATTTTTCACTGTTAGTGATAAATGTATCTAAATCATAGGGAGCACGTTTTGTTTGCTTTAATGATGTTACATACTATTAGATGATGTAATCCAATTTATTTAAGTGTGACTATAAGAAAGAATGAACTCCTAAGTGATCGTATATATAGCCTTGGTTTGTGTTTTTAACCAAAAAGCACAGCTTGGCTGTTACTGACGTCTCGGAGGTGGATGATTGATCCCTCTTCTGTTATGAGCAAAATGTTTCTGTTAAGCAGCTGTGTGTGTGTGTTGAAACTTGTGACGTTAGAAACATACCGATACAGTTACAGACTCACCCGGAGTGATAAAGAAAACACTCACCGCTGACGGAGATCCAGAGGTCCGGAGTTCGCACCTGATACCACGGCAGGAGATTTAGCGATGATCGGGTGCTGGTTTTGAGCTCCGGAGGTCGGAGAAAGAGGGAATCCTACAGATGACAAAGGATCCATTCTTCCGCTCTCCAAGGACAACTCACTGCTGTTTCCCCCTTGAATGAGCCCTGCTATCGTTGTCATGGGAAGCGGAGCAGGGGGACAAGTATTAGTCCTCGGTAAAGCATTTCCACTGAACGGTGACAGCTGGCTGAAATTTCCGCAGCTGCTCGCCGTCGACACCGGGAGAGAAACCGCCGGTGGTCCGACTTCAACGCTTTGGTTCCAGGTTTCTCCGAGGCCATTACCGAGAGCGTAGACAGGCCGTCCGTCTAGGGAGATGTTATTCAAAAACAGCAGGGCCGCTTGTCTCCGACGTGAATCTTTACTTTTTCGTGGAGGTTCTTTGTGTGTCTTTGCCGTGGCGCCGCCGTGAAACCCGTAAGCAGCAGCCGCCATTCTACAGCGCTGACAGAGGCGCACGCGCACACACACACACACTCACTCACACAAGCTTATTTACTCAGAAAGACCCTTCAAGCTCCGCCCACTTACATCTAATTGGTCGAGCTCGCTACAGACATGTAAATTATTGACTGCTAACCAATAGGCTGCGAGACGCCTGTTCTTGAATTTGCAGCAGTAGTATAATTATTTATAGAAAGTAGATCCATAGAGCCAGGGGTTCTTAAACCTTTAAACTAGATTTATTTCATGAACATTGTTTCAGTGTGTACAAAAATAATATTTAGTCTATTTATTGAAACCATCCTGAACTATTTCAGTGCACATATTCAAACACTCAGGCTTCCTCCAGATGGGTGCACTCTGGGATGTGTTACAGTGTTTTTTCTGTACCTGTACCTGTAATCCTGATCCTCTTTGGTACTGACTCTGATGTCATTCCTAAAATATGTTGCAGCCAGTCTTCCAGTCTATGGATCCTCGAGTGCTCCTGGAACACCACTGTTTAACCTTGCATATTCTCTGTAGTTCCTCTTTTAATTCCTCATATTGTTGCAGTTTATCATATTCCATTCTTTAGATGTTCATATCACTTTGCTAGAGTAGCATCACTATTACCATTACCTGTGCTGTTTTCTGCATCTTCATATTAACATTTATTCTTCTACTTATTATTTCTATTTCTGCTGATGCTTATTAATCTGTCTGTACACGAAGGTTCCACAGGATATTTGTTGTTTCCTCCATTAGCCTTGGCAACGTCTAACCCATATTCCTTATACTTGATGTATATAACCAGGGGTGGCAGAAGGAATTTTTAACCAACTGACCTCAACACTGGGCAAATTTTCTTCCAGGAGAGGGTCCGTTCCAGGGGAAATCTAGTATATACCCTAGTATATGATCCTTATATGTAATTGTGTATTAGGTTATGCCTCTCAGTGTATGCTATTACTGCCTGCATCTTGTGCTCAGTTGTCTAAGGGGTTTCTTTAAAACTTGGACTTTAAAAAGACAGAAGGCACAAGATGTCAGGAGAAACAAATGAACTCATGTTGAATTTAAGAAATGTAAGTAAGAGTATGAATAGAAGTAATAAGAAGTTATGAGGAAGCTTAAGTGGTTCAATAGAGTATGGTTGCTAGGCTTCTGCACTTCCTTCTGACTTTGCTGGACATCCAAGCTAATAAAAGTTTAAAAACCAATAATTGTGCCATCCTTATGCAACTCATATTCTATGAATGGTCTGGTCTTTCAGGTGCTATTCAGTATATTTCCACATGAGTGCAGTATTACCATCCTAATAAATTAATTGAGAAAAAGAAATGGACATAAGCTGAGACTGAAATAATTTGTTTTCCATTTATACAACAATGTTGCATTTGCATTTTCAGTTCATTATTGAGGAATGCATTTCCATTATCAGCAAACAGAAGACACTCTCCAGAATTAAGCTTTGGTCAAGCCAGTAAACACATTGTTTTTTTATTATCTTCCAAATAACACACACACACTCACACACACACACACACACACACACACACACACACACATGGCTTAAGTCCATCGTCTTTTTTTTTTTTTTTTTTTTAATACAGCAATCACAGATTGACATGAGCAGTGTAAGGCTTTTCATCTAGCTAATGTGTCTCAAGTTCAATCCAGCATAAACCAGTGTACCTAGTATGGTCTTTATAGATTTTATATGGCATACAGAAGGCTGTGCTGATGTGTTACAGCTAGCACCAACATGGTAACACAGTTCTGAGACAGTGCAGGTAAAGATAATGTAGTGTTAAACATTATGTTTCTGTATTTATCGATGCACCGTCTTGCTTACCAGCACCACAGATCCATGCTATTACAATATACTGCACTGATACAATAATTTCTTATTATTAAGCCTTTCTACCTAAAACTCAACATCCTTACTGAGCTCAAATGGAATTTTGTCTCTTGAATTATGCACCTCTTTTTATTATTTAAAAGCTTAAATCCCATACTTATACATTCTGAAAATAGAAAACAAGTTGAGACATACAGCTATGGTTCGAATGGTAGTGTATGTGTATTTATGTCACACATAGCCATTTGGTGAGAGACAATCAATTTAGAAACTGTATGTAAACATCATGCTAGGTATCACATATGATGATCAGATGCTTTGCTCAAAATGAATGTAATGAAATCAGTGAAATGATGCACCAACAATTTACAGATATGTTGGTGGGAAATCCTTCTAATTACACTTTTACAATGCAAGTACTTCTGACTTTATTGCTCATTTTGATCCAATCTTCATGGCCATGTAACCATAATGCTAACGTTTATTAATTATAAAAAAGAGAATGACTTTAAATATGTAAACATACACTACAGTTTGATTCATCGCAAACGCATTATAGTCCAGTTGGAACCTGAAACATTTGAGCCCTCTTAGCTTTTAGACATCATCTGTCAAATACTGCAGAAGTATATTAAAATCATTTGTATGAGGAATGTCTTGTGTCTGCTGAGGGATTCAATGCTTAAGAAAAAATTACATATTTGAATAATTTTGATCTGGTGAGTTTTTGTTTTTTAATCTGCTATATTTTTTATTTACATGGGCTGAACACTGATGAAAAATCTATTTGTTCATAAATGTTACCTCACTTTAAAAAGCTACAATGCCTCAGTCTACATGAATAAATAACAAATAAAAATTAAGAATTAAGCAAATATTTTAGTTGCGGTTTGGAACAGGACCATTTTTATGAAGATATTTTAGAGCATCATCATTGTACTTGACCGCAACATGATGTATTCTTCGTAGTCCACAATATCTTTGTGTCTTAACCTCTTAGCCGCACGCTCTGGGTCTCTGTAGCAGACATGCAATATAATCCTTTTATCCAGTAGCCTGTGATATTCTATGGGGCTCAAAATGGGACCACCAAATAAAGCATACTACAACACTTTAATGAACAATGTTCATTAAAGGAATACTCCAGCATTTTCAAACTATTCTGTATGCACTGCATCTGCAGCATATGTAACCTTTAAAATGTGTGAATACTGTACAGTACATGTACATGTGCATCTACACTACACTATTAGCTATTTTATCAAGTAAATGACAAAGGCTCACTTTGTAGATTGTAGCCTGGGATGGGCAAACTTTTTCTGAAATTGTATGAGTGTATCAGGTGCTACGTTATTTTTTTGAATATTTTTTTTTTTAATGTAACCTCAGTTTTACTTGTGGGTTTTGAAAAGTCCATCAATGAAAACTATCCAACTATCCAGCCAAAAGCAGTGCTGTGATCAGAAACTGACACCAATGGTGACACCAGAGGAGGATTAAAATAAATTGTGCATAGAGATAATAATCCATCCATCTACTTTCCATACCGCTTATCCTACACAGGGTTGCAGGGAGCCTGGAGCCTATCCCAGGGAACTCGGGGCACAAAGTGGGGGACACCCTGGATGGGGTGCCAACCCATCTCAGGGCATAATTGCACACACATTCACACACCTATTCACACACTATTGACAATTTGGAAATGCCAATCAGCCAATAAATCTGGCGTACTCGATGGAAACCCCCAAAGCACAGGGAGAGCATGCAAGCTCCCCGCACACAGGGTGCAGGCGAGATTCATACCTAAATCTCGGAGGTGCGAGGCAGGTGTGCTGACCACTAAATCAGCCCCCCGAGATAATAATAATAAAATTTGTCTCTAACTGTATGCCTGTAATGTGGTGTAAGGTGGGCTACAATCAGTAACTGTATACAGTCCTGAACTGCTAGGTGAATTCATTAGAGTAGAACCACAGAGAGGAAAACATACTCAAGTCATACTCAGCCAGAGATGCTATCATTCGCTAGTAGAATATAATAGTGCTGTTAGTCTTAGTTTTTTGGAAAAACAGAGAGAGAATTTAAGTGAGAAAGAATTTGTACTGTGAAGAGTCAAGTGAAGATACATCTATTCTTTGGCACCTCAGGTTTAAACAAGATGACTATTTTAGTTCCAAGAGAAAAGTGTCAATCCTGTCAAGCAAAAGTGGCTTTTTAAAAAACAAATTATACTAATTAAACTCATTATTCCCCCCCATGGCTGAATATCCAATGACGTGCAACTGTCATGTGTGTCACTGTGTCATGTGTGACTGTAATCACACTATAATCTTCTTGCTGGTCCTGTTTTAAATGTATTATTATTTGTGTGAGGTGTGAGCCATTGAGCTGTTTTTTGTTCTTTCCCCCCCAGGGGCTGGGGAGGTCTGAAATAACAGATCTTGCATATGAACCAAGAACACACTCTGTGAAAAACACCTGTGATGTTTCATATAAGTTGGTAACCAAAGCTACAGAACAGTTGCCCTGGTTACTAAGAGGTTAGATAAAGATTAGGTTGAAAAAAGCTGGAGTATTAAGGGTTTTGCAGATGCTTTTAGCCAAAGTGACTTACCACTATAGGCAGAAAACAGCCTGTGTATTTAGCCCAGAAATCAAGGGATCTTTATTCAAAAAGCCCAAGAGCATGGGGATCTGAATCCAACACCTTATTGTCACTAGCAAGAAGCCTTAACCACTCAGATACCACTGTTCATAATGCATATTTCTACAGATGTCAAAGATAAAAAAAAAAGAGGTCATATGATGTGGAGACCTGACCAGCACTGTCTGTACACTCTTCTATCTCTATCTCTCTCCCCTCTGCCTGTAGCAACTCCATTTGCACCAGGGTGAGCTGACTGCAGTCTGATGCAATGACAGCTTCCTGCATTCTGGAGTAAGACAGTAGGTGGCCTCTCCAATGAGAATGTGTGGCATTCACACTGTCGTTTCATACTCCATCACCTCCTTCGGTGTGCCCAAACAGCGGTACTGGATCCTGGGTGTGCCTGGTGCTGCACCCTCTAGGACCAAGATGGTCTTGCGCAGCCTACGATCAATGAAGTGAGCATCCCAGGCAGGGTACTGCTTCCTGGGCAGGTCAATTCGAATAACCGGCCCCTCTGTCTTTGGGGTGGGGCGGGGTGCAGGAGTCCTCAAACCAGCAGGGGGGCGCACCTGAAAGACATCCGCCCCCTCACCTGCTGCTTCTTGCTCTCCTCCTCCTTTAGTCCTCTGCAACGTCCTGGGTGGGCTGCTCACCATATCTGGAGGAGGAGCAGAGGTCGCTGTTGAGAGACAAGCTTCTGACACAGCACCCCCCTCCACTGTGCCACATCCTAGATGGGCAACTGTCACAGGGCCATCTGGGTGCAGCAGGCAGTAGTACACAAACATAAAGAAGGTACCCAGGGCGTAGCTACAGGCCACCACGCACACCACCACCACAGCATAGAAGTCAGAGATGCGTGGGCCACGGTACAAGTACCATGCAGCCGTCAGGGCCACGTTCTCAGCCAGTACTATAAAGCTGTAGAGAAGCAGGCGGCAACGTGTGGGTCCCTCTCGCACACTGAACCAGCAGAACACATACACGATGCCCACCATCATGTTGTAAATGATCTCCTCCCACTTGGACATACAGAAGTCAGTCTCACCTTGGATGATCCAAAACGTCATGGCACACCAGTGGGCCACAATGAAGATCCCAAAGTAGAGTTGGAAGATTGAGGCGAACAGCGCAAACGCCATAGCACGTGCCCCAACCATGAACAAGTGCCAAAGCATCTGCACAACTGCTGCTTTGTAAGACATGGGCAGCTTGTCATCACGGGAGTCCCGCAGAGCCTTTTGGTAGGATGCCATCATCCAGGCAAGAGACACCAGCGAGGCAGAAGCGGACAGGCCTATGAAAGAGGAGAGGAAGCAAGAAAAAACTTTATGACGCTTTATAATAAGGTAAAATGATGTAGCACCATTAGTGACAACTGATATTCGGTGGTGACATCTGCAGTAGTTTTCTTATCAGAACACAGAGGTACAAGCTAATAAAAGTCAGGAATGAAAATGAGTGCATATGGGCAGTGCAATATGGGAGTGCTCTTGTCACTACTGCTTAGTGTCAATAATGACCTGCACTTAATCGAATGAGAGGAAGAAATCAATATCAAGCATAAAACTCATACCCTGTAAAAAAAAAAAAAAGAGTGGCTGTATTTGTGAGTGCTGTGGAGTGATTTCATAAATATTTAATCAGTATCTGGCAGTTCTTCATTTGGCCAAAAGGAAGCAGAACTGAGGGAGTTTTGCTAATGAATGCCACAGACACAAGCCCAGGCAATTCCACAGCTCTTTAAATGTTCTAAATTAGCCAAAAGATCAGAATGACTCTTATTCTTGTGTGTTTTAAAGTGGAAAAGCATAAGAACAGAACAAGAAATGCCAGAACTGTGCTGCTGACTAAAAGTTTAAAACAGAAACTCTATGCCATCATTGTGGTGTGATGGTTGAATATATTTACTAAGTTTCTAGAGCTCGCTATAGACGCATGCTTGCCTGTATGAATATTATATTATAATATGCTTTACTTAGCCTAGGTGAATGGATGCTGATTCATGCCACGTAAACGCATAAATCTTTTGCAGATATAGACAGAAAGTCATCAGATGAAATAATAGCCTGTCAACAGAGATTGCACCTCAGGGTATTCTCTTGTGTCAGAGTTCCTCGTTTACTATTGGGATAAAATGCCTCTAAGTGTGTTTATTTTAAACTGTCACTCAAAGCTTCTTTTCTTGGAGCCGTACAAATGCAGCAAACAGCTTAAGCCTTGCAATAAAACTCATTCCAGCTGGACTTAACGCTTGGGTCATATCTTGGTACTGAACATAGATATTAAATGCTAAATATCAGAATCAGCTCGATACACATTAAATATGTACTGTCCTACATGAATGGATATATCTCTGTACCATAAAACATAGTCTTTATCTATATTTAGTTAATTTAAACAAAATGTTTGTTATAGTTTGTATAGACAATGAATATACAATCAGATCCATAGGTATTTGAACAGTGACACATTTTTTTCAGCCTAATGACCTCCTTCACTTGCACCTCTTTGGAACGTATATTGAGAGTTCCCATGAACACCTACTGTACCAAATGCAAAATCAATGCTTGGAGTCAACTCCAAATCTTTTATCTCTTTAATTCTTCATGAAATAATGAGGAAACAGGCCACACCTGGCCATGAAACTGCTTATCAGTCAATTGTTCAATTACTTTTGAGCCTGTGAAAATGGAGGGTCTCTGTAAAAAATGACTGTAATTCCTAAACAGCTAATGCAATATTCATGTTTAAACCCACTGAATTAAAGCTGAAAGTCCACACTTTAATCACATCTTGATTGCTTAATTTCAAATCCATTGTGGTAGTGGTGTACAGAGGCAAAATTACGAAAATTGTGTCGCTGTCCAAATATTTATGGACCTGACTGTATACAGCACATTAGTTTAAATGTTCATCCTTATGTGTAAACTTTTTTGAACAATTCCTCTCAAAGAATATCTAAATTCAGGAAGACTGAAACAAATCCTAACTTTGAGAGTTTTCTGTTCTTATCCAAGCTTGCATTAATATCAAGCTATCATAAACCTCTCAGTTATATGATATTTATTCACTTGGCAAGAATTTTTATCCAAAGTGATGAAGAATACAATTGAAGAATTATACTGCGCATATAATATATTGTGATTTAGTGTGATAAGTGTTCTCGCCTGTGCTGTAATTCATGTATACTGTTGGGTGATACTGTTGAGCAGTCCAACATTTCCTATGTATACTTATCTTATGATTCTCTGTTGAGCAATTTCTAATGGAAAAATTAAATGCCTGCACATGAAAATCACCGATCACATTCAAATTCAGATTGCTATGATTGAAAATCTGGACATTTGAACTCACAACCTTTTGGTCACTAGCACAGTACATTGCACCACAGTGTACATTTCTACAGAGTACAGCCCAAGAAGCAAATGTATCTTTCATATTCTATTATAGTGATTATAAGGGAGCCGTTCCAGCTAATTAAACACTTGATAAAAGCATTGAACAAGTTTTTTCAAGACTTTTATCTGACATCAACAGGGTTAGTGTTATGCACGCTACTTATGCTTATAACACCTTTTAACATAAGTTCTCTATAAGCAGCAGAAATCTCTCTTCAGCTAATTTGCCGATTGGCTGAAAAAGAACCGCAGTGTAGTGCCATGCAGAGTAACGCAAATCTGGTGGATATATTCATTAATGATTGCTAAGTGAATCTAAGTTTCTAAATGAGTCCCGCTGTGGCAATGAATACTAACCAGATACAATCTAATAATCAAAGCCTGAAGTCAGTCTGATTGCAGCTTTCAATACTGATTAGCAGAAAGAGACTGGGTTAGTCACTATGGACTAAACGTGACACAAACAGACACAAAGGTTATAAAAAGACACATATTTGAAGATATAGATCTTTTGATCATTTGCATCATTTTAAATATGCCATTCTGGTGGTTTGCAGTTCATACCTGAGCTCAGGTCCTTTCACACTATGCTGAGAATTTCACCTTTTAAAGACAGGCCTGTGTACTGTAACTCACCTTGTAAAGGGAGGACCTGCAAGGCCTGGACCATGATGCTGAGCTGCAGAACGAGTTGAGGAGCACTCTTCAGGAAGGTCTCCAGCAGCCGTAGCATGCTGATGTCCGCACTCTCAAACATCAGGCGCCAGTAAAAGTGTCTGTGTCCTCTGTCCCCCCGCCATCGGCTCTGCGCTCCCAGATACAAGGCATGGATGTACCTAAGGGGCACCCCAAGATGCAGGACATTGGATGAAGAGAGGTGGATGGAAAGGAAAGAAAAAGTCAGCAATAAGTCTGAATTATTGGGTGGAAAGAGAAGATGCTTCAAATGAATCAGGTTTTTATCATATAAACGCAACATTCATAGAGTCATTGTTTACATTTCTTCAATATTTGCACTATATGAGAAAAATCTGGAAAAAAGCAATGAAGAGAATCAGTCTCTTATTTGCTGATGTACACACAGCAGAGTACTGAGCATCTGCAGAGCCTGCAAGCCAGGAATCAGTACTACTCCCATGAGTACCGACATGATGCAGAAACTTTGTAGTGGGGCTTGGATATGATACAGTATGTCTACAGATAATACACATTTGTGGCACCCAAATATAGGCTTAATCTCATAGAATTAATCCAAACAGTTAACTATTAATCTAAGATTGTTTATAAGAGAATTCCAAAACCTTTCAGAAGTAAGACCAAAAGAATGTATGAGTATTTGGAAAAAAACTGACAAATTCATAACCAATTACTTTCGTAGAAACAAAACACTTCTCAAACATGCTTATGATGCAGAAAAGTGCACCCTAATAAGCAAACAGGAACATGCACTTTTGCTGGTATTAATAAAGCCTGGCAGAACAAATGATCACAGTGAGAGTAAGTGCAACTTTTTCTCTCACAAGTACGAGAATTCCATATCTCAGTGTAGGTATATAGTATCTGGAAACAGCCCCTACCTCTCTTTCAAGGCAAAAAATATATATAAAAAAGTAGTTCTGTTTTTGGCTTACATGTGGTCTTATTTGCTGTTAACAAATGGCTTAAGGTAGGATTTTTTTTTGTGGAAACCAGGACAAAAGTACCACAAACCTTCATAAGTAAAAAATGTACAGAATAGTATGAAGTAGAGACTGATTTCTTTCAAACTCAGAGTGCAGATTCATGCTGTTTATCGAGTCAACCAAGTGATAACACATGGTGAAATATCCCTTATCTTTCATGTTCATAAGAGCTAATTTATTTAAGCCCATGTTGCTGACACATCCATAATACATCATCCTTAGCAGTGATTGGGCGCTGAGGGGGGTCTGGCAAGACCAAACAAGAGAGAAAACTGAGGGAAAATAAACACTGATGTTTACGGATGCTGTATAATTTTTTATTAGGCCATCTGGCAAGGTCTTTAATAACTGCAATCACCTGGAAACATCCCTACCCCATGTTTGTGCAGAATGCCAGTGAACTTTAGTGAGTTGTAGCACACTGTACAAATACATTTTGTCTTTAGCTCCAAAGTTTCAGCCACATACATTTATATCTAGCCTGTGTTAATGCATGAATACACACAGCAATGGAAGAATAGACACCCTAGATTGAACACTTCTAATGATGACTTTTTCTTTACATATCTGCTTAATACTATGCTTCCTATAGGCTTATTGAGCTTCTGAAAAACAGCTGTGTAGTGAATATAAACAAGTAAAGCAAACAAATGTGGACAATCTTTAGAAAACTTATCACACTGTCTACAAGTTAAACAGTTAATAAATCGAACTAACTGTTCTAAACATTTTCAACCTCCATTCATTTGTGTTAGATTTGCATCTCTTGACAGGAAAGAGACAAAATGTGTAATTTTCTTGCAAAGAAAATAAATGTAATAAGAGTGCTGGCTGGAAGCCAGGAGATTGGCATGATGATTCACCGCCGGATGATGATTAACATAAAATTGCTTTACAACCTCCTCTCGGCTCCCTCCATGATGAACGTGAGTGAAAAGACAGCTCTTCAAAAGACAATCAAGCAGCACACATCCATGGTGCCAGAGCTGACAGCATGAATAGCTCACATTTGTCAAGTGGTGCTAATTTCACTTTTTGTTTGAAGCTGAAGAATGTTCTTGGTAAAGCAATAGATTTTTTTTTTTCAATCTCTCTGGGATTGAGGTTGTTATGAGATAAAACCAAGCATTGCACATGCCAGTCTCTTATTAATTTAAAAATATCTAGCTGGCACATGAAAACCTGTAAGGAGAAGGACAGCTTCTTATTTAGACAATCATTGAAAAAAAACTCTTTAAAAAAAACCTCTTTACGGACAATTAGGGCTCAGAAATGCAGACATTTGCTCAGACCAGAACCAATATTTTGGTTTCACTTTTTGCATATTCTTAAACCAGTTAAAACAAAATAGTAGAAATGATTGATTCTGTTCATTTTTCAGAGGCTGAATGTATACTTAGTATTAAAAATATATATACAGTACTGTGCAAAAGTCTTTTACAAAGAAACGCTATAGGGCAAAGATGTCTTCAGAAATAATTAAATGTTTCTATATTTTAAAAAAATATTATAACGAACAATAAACAGTAATAAATGAAACAAAGTCAATAATTGGTATGATGAGCCTTTGCTTTAAAAAAAGAAAAGAAAAATAAAGAGTAGTCTCAGGTACTACTAATTAGTAGCATTTTATAAGGAAATTAGCTGTAAGTCTTACTGAGCATCTTGCAGAACCAGCCACAGTTCTTCTGGAGACTTTGACTGTCACACTCCTTTCTTATATTTGCAGCAAAATCCAGCAGCCTTCATTATGTTTTTTTTGTCTAAAAAGTTATCTATTACATAACATGCTGCTTTCTTTACTGACATACAAACGTTTTTCTTTAACATTTAATTTTGTGCTGGAAAACTAGTGTTAGGAAATCTTAAATGTTTTTGTACATTTTAGATTTATAATGTAGAAGTCATAAAATTTTAATCTATAACATATTTTGTACTTGAATAAAAATCGGGTGCCTAAGACTTTTGCACAGTACTGTATATTAGGATTGGTGGTGTTTGTGTCCACACACACATACAGTTTATGGAATTTTGCAGTTTGTGATCCAACAAATAGCTAAGAAATAGCTGATAATATTTAGCAGAGGTTGTTATTGTGAAAACATTGACACATGGTATAGCTACCAAATTCCATGCTCAAAAATACATACACATGCTAGCTGGCTAAACACCCATCCCTAATCTGGGGTAGATAGCTAAGCTGTTTTTCTCACATTTTCACAAGTACAGCAGAGGTTTGGTCATCTGTCTAATGCAAATATTAATATAATTCAGTTTATTATGTTATGTTGCTTTTAAGTTTATTAAGTTACGTTGTTTAAGTTAAATTTTGAGTTAAATTCTTTCTTCATCCCTACACTAAAGGCATGTACAGCTATAACCTGTGCTACATGGGGCATTTGGAAGTTTGAAGGTAAGACATATAATAAGCAACTGCACAGGTGTCAAACTCATTTTCAGCCAAGGTCACAATGAAACACAGATTTCATATAAGGATGGTTATGTTTGTTTCCAGTTTTGATTTTTTGTGAAAACTGGCAACCATTTTTGCTTACGTGCTTGGGCTGTTATTACTTTACTTAACAATAAAACATTCTGTGACACTGCTCAGTTTCACACAGAGATTGCACATGGCATCTACAGAGAGGTTTTTTTCTGCTCAGCCTCTCTAAACAAGGGCAACTCCACAGTTTGTCAGAGATTATTGATTTCTGTCTCTTGTGTTGTCGAGCAGTTGAAGCAGGTTCACTAACCCAAGTGCTGTACAGTTCATCTTTGGGTTGCAGGAGGTACTAAACATCATCGCTTTTTGCCAATCATCAGAGAGACCAATTAACCTACACCATTACTGAGAAAACACGGCTGGTCAATTGACCTTCAGTATCAACTGGCTCCATTTCTTCAGTGTGAAATATCTGGTCAATACATAATCAGTCTCCTTTGCCTCTTAAATTACTCCTTTTTTATAAGGATCAATGAGGTCACATGGGAATGAATACAACAGCACTGCACAAACAGCATGCTTAGAGATTGTAGTGAAGTAACCCTTTTTCTTACAAGAAAATGGAAAAAATCTTGTAATGGACCTTTAGTGGGACTTGGGTTAATGGTTCCCAACCATAGGTTCCTGTTGTCATGAATTCCACCTCTCAAGTACACACAGTACAGTTCCCAGCATGACAAGCGCAGGTCTCGTTTGTTTTGTTTTGTGTTCATGGCATGCACTGTATTGTGATTTGACACGTGCCTTTGTTGGGGGCATCGTGGCTTAGTGGTTAGTACATTTGCCTTGCACTTCTGGGGTTTGGGGTTTAAACCCCAAACCTCCTCTGCATTGTGTTTGTGGAGTTTGCATGTTCTCCGTCTGCTTTGGGTGTTTCCTCCAGGTACTCCAGTTTCTTCCCCCAGTCCAAACACATGTGTTGTAGGCATTTTCCAAAGTGTGTGATTATGCCCTGCAATGAGTTGGCACCCTGTCCATGGTGTCTAGTTCCCCAAGTTCCCTGGGAGAGGCTCCAGGCTCCCCTGTGACCCTGCATAGGATAAGAGCAGTACAGAAAATGGATGGATGGATGTGCCTTTGTCCTCTCTCTGCCCCTGATCTGTCATTGGTCTGTTCAATTATGTGCACTTGTTCTCATTTTAGCCCTTGATTAGTTTGTCCACTTCTTCCCTTCTGTTCCTTTGTGTGCATTTGACTTTGAGCCTTTGAATGCATTTGTATTGATTATGTTCTTTGCCATGTTTTCCGGTTTCCTTTTTATTCTGTTTAAAAGATTTTTAAAAAAAAAAACTCTGATCACTGTTTATCCCTGTTTGCTGCTGTCTGCCTCTGACACCAGCCTGCAATATTGACAAAGATTACTGGATTTGCCCTATTAAACAACATGCTGAGTTTACGCACTTGTGTCCTTCCTCTTACTCAGGCATGTTACATCCATTAGGAATTTTCCGATTACTAATTAAATACCACCAGAACCCAACAGGGACTTTTTTGGGTAGATGATTACCATCAAAATAAAATTAGATAAGCTATCAGGAGCCATTAGAAACAATCTATTCCAACTACCATTACAGACCACCAGAAATACATCAACACCCTCTAAAGGTTTCTACTGATTTTTTCAGCAGTGGTTAACTTGCCAGCTCATTCTGTTGGCTCTGTGCTGAGTTCTGATTGCGAAGAACAAGCACTGTAACACCAAAATTTCACCAATCAGGTTGGCGATGGTCAAACAGTCTGCTGAGAGATTTAGCATACAGTCAACAGATGACAGCTGATGCCCAGCTAGCTGTATTCTGTGAACATCTGATTAAATCAACACCAAGTGCAAATAAATACATGGTACAGCCACACACTCAATATAACAATTTGATAACATCTCTGTTTGCTCAATAAAGAAGCAACCACCACTACAGTGCTGTTCATCTGTCAATTTTTACAGAGCAAAATCTAACAGCTTCTACTTCCTCTGTTTTTTGTTCTCATGTTTTCTCCCACGTTTGCTTTATTATGTTATATTGGATGAATAAAAACTGCTGGCAGTTGTATCTAAATGTGGTCTTACACTGTGGTCTTCTTTACTGATTAACATGACTGTGTCAACTCATTAAATACAACATGCAATGTGTCTTTGACAGCAGTTGGCAGCTTGTTTCTTGAGCAAACTCAGCCAAGGATGAAATGTAACACTCATTAAACAGAAATGCTAATAAAATAGAAGTTGGTAATTTTCTTGCACCATTGTTTTCCTCATTTCTTTTGTGCTGTTTGGTATTGCGTCTGTATTAGGGGATCTGCTGAATTTAAAACAGCAACAAAGCTTTCGCTTAAGTGCTCAGTAGTCAGTATGTGGACAGTCTGTATTTCTGCTTTAATGAACTGGCCTAAAGAATACTGTATAGTAATGTGGCAGGTTTCAAATTTAATATTGGCTTAAATCAAACACTGATCCAAATGTGGTCAAATGTACAATCTGAAGCAGGCTAAGGGAAAAGATCTAATAAATTAAGGAAGGAATAACACAGTTTGGACCATGCTGTTCTCTAATCATTTTTAAATACAAAAGGAACATGTAAGTGCTGATAATATTCCAACGATGTGTAGAGCCTTTTGGTAAATGTTATTTTGCAAATGTTCTTTTGGCCAGTTCATTAAAGCAGAAATTCAGAATAGGTTAGGGTTAGGGTTATAGTGGCTGCTGAGCACTTAAGCAAAAGCTTGAATGGTCTGCACTTACACAGATGCATCTAAAAAAAATTAGAATGTCGTGGAAAAGTTCATTTTTTCCCGTAATTTCAGGAGACTTTCTGTCTGTTACAAAGCCCTGACATTGGAGACTCCTTCCATAAATGTTACTTAAACATCTCTTAACAGAAAGCTTCTCTAAATCAGTGATTATATGTTTTTCTTTGTCAAATGGAAACACCGTTTATTTTACACTTAGATTATTGTGGATCTTCCACCACACAATTACTTGTGAATGAGCTCTTAGGAACAAGAACCTATTTAAAATGATTAATATAATAAAATTTTATATAAACCTTCATCATTATTTTACAGATAAAAATACTGTCAGAGCCTTGCTGTCATTAATCTACACCTTCTGACTCGAGAATCCAACCTTGCTGTGGTATAAAATCACTTAAAGAATATGAAACAAAGGTCTCGATAGGACGTCAATGTTTTTGTTTTAAACTCTTAAACAATACCAAAAGAAATATCAAAGGGGTTTATTTTGCTTAATAAAATAGTCAAATCGTGATATTTCGCACAAACTCATTAAGCTCATACGTAGCTTGAAGCCTGCATATGTTTCTAAAATGGTATTTTAACACTTGAGGAGAATACTATGTCATTTAGCTTGGTAACAGCCTGCATGTGAAGCTCTTGCTTTGATTCTTATTGTTTCAACAGTCATTAATGACCATTTAAGCATAACATCATTTATCTACACACACACACACACACACACACACTCAAAGACTAAACAAAAGCTCAGCACTTCAACACACAGCCTATAGCACACCCCTGCCTAACTCACAACTATTAACCACCTTATTAAATTCATTTCCTGTCACAGCTAGTCTTTGGGCTTCGGAATTAATGGTTTTATTGTGAAATCCTGAAATGTGTCTTAAGCAGGATTTAAGCTCCCAGCTGCTGTAGACCTGACAAACATCAGTTCCATACTTCACCCATCGGGGAGGTTAACTTTGAACGTTTACTGACTTAAAATTATCACACCATAACAGATGAGAGGTTTTTCGTGTGTTGTCTTCGTGCTCATACTCCCACACTAATACTCCACACACACACACACACGCACACACACGGTGTCCATTTGAATCACAGCCCAGTTGAAAGGGAACACGTTCTGAGAGATGTATCTATTTATAGTCCTATTTGCAAGAGCCATTTGACTGTAAATTCCCTATTGGTTTATGGCAAATCATAAAATTTGTGTAAGAGTGGCTTCATTTAAAATGATTCAGCAAAAAAAAACTCATCTTGATGTAACACCAAATGCCAGGTGAAATGCAATTTCTCTAGTCCTCTTCTCTTAGTTGACTAATGCAATTCTATGAATCATATGATCCCGAAGTAATAAACTACTGGTGCAATCTGAACATAACTTTATAAAATTAAATTTGCTTTGCTATGCTTTGACTAAAGGAAAAAACTTCAGAAGAAAATAGTGTTGTGATATCTTGTTCTCACATTGTTCTCATATTTTGTATACCACTTGTGAATTGATCATTTGCATATGCACACACGCACACGCGCACACACACACACACGCGCGCACACACACACACACACACACAAACTCAGTGTACCATTGTACCATTGAAAGCATCCTCACAAATTGCATCACAGTATGGTACAACAGCTGCACGATATAAGACCAGAAGGCACTACAACGTGTAGTGAAAACTGCCCAACACATCGTTAGAACATGACTGCCCAACATTACTGATATTTATCAAAAGCAATACTTGCGTACAGCGAGAGGTATTATCAAAGACACCTCCCATCCCCACCATGGACTGATTGTATGTCTCCCACCAGGAGAACGCTACAGAAGTCTGAGTTGACTCATGAACAGCTTTTTTCCTTCAGCTGTACTAATGCTGAACTTAGTGTCTAAGCATGAACTACCAAGCATTAACACTTAACAATTAAACATTAGCATTAGACACCATACCATACTATATTATACATTACTGCTATTATCTGCAATTATTTGCTAGTATATTTGCACTTTACTGCAATTCACTGCCATACTATAATTATTTATATCAGGCTGTTATATGCACATTATTGCTATTTGTACATCTACACTTACTGTAATCCACTGTACGTATCTACTGAATCATATTACATTGCATCTATCTGTATACTGGTTATCTCAATTCATCACGCCATAATTCCTGTTTATTTCAGTTAACCTAATTGCCATTTGCATTACTGGTATGCATCATTCTGTTTACCTTTTCCTGCACACTGTTATCTAAACTTATTGCACCATGACCTTATTCATTTCATTTAACTTATTTGCTATTTGCACTACTGGTTGGATGCTAACTGCATTTCTTTGCCTCTGTACTTGTACTCTGACAATGACAATAAAGTTGAACCTAAACCTAACCTAATACACACATGTGAAGCAAAGGGCTATTATCACCTGAAATGTTTTATTCCCTTTACAGCAATTTGCCAATAATTGCAATTCTTATTTTATTGATAAACGTCATGTTGTACTATTAAACCACATTTAATGCTGTGGAATATCCATTAGTCATATTAGTTCCTGTTATCACTTACATAATTGTAGCTGAGAAAAGTCTTTCTCTCTCTTTCTCTCTCTCTCTCTCTCTCTCTCTCTCTCTCTCTCTCAGTAAACAAGACACAAAAATGCAGATTGTCATGTTATCATGTTACTGAGAATCTGAGAAATGAAAAGTGTTCTGTCCTGAACACTTTCCCGTGACAAAAATATGACCATTACAAAGTGTGGACACTGGAAAGTTTCCAAAAATGTCTTCTTACAGAAAGCTTCACTATATCACCACTTATACAGTCCCAGGTAAGTCACAATCCCAACACAGACCTATCTCTATGGCCACGTCTATTTCTCATTGAAACCCAGCACACTGTTTCAAATAAGTAGCATTCTTATAGTGTTCCCACTTTTGGGCTACAGATAAAAACCTACATCAGTAATCTCTCTAATGCAGGTCTGTGACGAGCCCAGTCCCAGTGTCAGCTTTAATGGCATTAGCAATAATTCCAGTCAAATGAAGCCAGAAGACAGTACAGTGAGAGCTCTGTGTGCAAATTTTATAACAAAGTCTCATGTTGAGAACCACTGAGGAGAGTGGCAGCAGTAGGAATCTGATCATTCAGGTTTATCACATGGCACAAAGGAAAGTGAGACTGAGTTTCTCACCACACAACTGAGGTGTAAACTTTAAGCCATCTGTGCATGTGTGACAGAGAAAGAGGAACAATTTAGAAGTTAGTACTGAAACTGAAGTGTCATTATTTGCAATTTATAATCGTTGTTAGCAATATAGCAGCAAAACAAACCTTACACCCAAGATTTTATCCAATACTTACATGTAACCAGGCAATTTCTTTAGATAAAATAGAAAATAAAAAAATATATATTTTAAATAGTGTGTGTGTGTGTGTGTGTGTGTGTGTGTGTATATATATATATATATATATATATATATATATATATATATAGCACTGTACAAAAGTCAAAAGGCACATGCAAAAAAATGCAAAGACGCCTTCAAAAAATGAAATCAAATGTTTCTACATTTAAAAAATACTATAAAGAGCAGTAAACAGTAATAAATAAAACAATAATAAATATATATTTATTTATATACTTAATTTCATTTTGTTACATTCAGATGAAAATGGCCAAACTATCTCTGTAATATAAATGTGATTTGTCAAGCAATACTCAAGCTTTTTTCATCCTCATCTTGATATATCACATCTCCAATGCATGCGTAGTTAATATTTTGACACATTTCCTAGCAGTGAGAAAAGTACAGGGAGTTTTTTGTACTCAAAACTTACTTATATAAGAATTCTAATGTTTCTGTCATTCATGTATTTTTGTATAATGTGAATAATTGTTCATGAGTTTTCAGTCAAATTTATTCTATATAATTAATATTTTCAGAGGTGGGACTACTTTTTCAAAGTACAAAACCATAGTGTGTCTAAAGGTGGATGGGTGCCACACCCCAACCCTCCGGGGTATTTTTATTCTAGTGTTTGTTGGATAAAACACCATAAGAACAGCTTTGGTAATACTTAGAGTGCAAACTTAATTTGTAATTTTAGAATTCATGTTATATAGTCACATATTTTAAATGTTTATTGCCAAGGTTCAACCTCTGTCCTGAGACTTCCTTTAAAGTGATTTTGGAGTAAATAGGTTTTCTGTTCTTTTCTCCATAACATCAAAAAACATGTTAACCTTTTACAAAAGAACAGGACCCAAACAGAACATAAAGATTGAAGAATTGTCTCTTTTACTAATCTTTCTTTTTGTACCTACAAAACATTATGTATTGAGTATCTGTACAATTAAACAAAAGGGCAAATTAATTTGGCTGACGTGGCTGGCAGGCCCATACTGTCACCAATAGTAAGCATCATTAACCATTCTCCACATTGCAGGTCAGCTAGCAACAGTGTCAGGTCACATAACATCTTGGCTCCATCATAATCAGACAGCGCACTCACAGACTGACAAGGAGAGGATCCTGCCATTGGTTTACAAAAGTCCAGCCTAAGATTACATTCACAGTTACTTTATATCTTTCTTACCTACAGCAATTAGTATGCAAACTACACTGTGTCTGAGTTTTGCCCTTTTGGAAACTATTTATTATTGTGGCAAGAAACTTGAAGTTTGTGAGCTACACTATGAAAACTGAGCTACACTATGAAACATTTATGCTGGCTGCACACATCACAGCTGTACACTTAGTAGAGCAGATCATCGAGCAATAGAAAGAAATGTGATTTCACAGGGATCTGTCATAGACAGAACAAATGAAAACCACATTTATATCAAAATGTGACAAAAACTGAAACATTTCTGACATGTTATGAAATAAAGAACAGTTCTGTTTTTAAGATCAGATAACATTATGGACTAGAAATAGAATTTATTGCAATATGTATTACAATATCATCCTAAATATGTGCGGCAACCTGGGAAAAACCTTCACATGGTGAATGTCTGACATTTTCTTTTAGTTCTGAAAACTGAAGACTTTCCTGAACTATGCAATATGAAATAGGAAAATGGATAAACTTACATTTAATGATTTCATTCTGACTGCAGCAAAGGAGCATCATGGACATTTTGACTCAAGGTATCTGACTACAAACTGACTGACTGAATTGAATAGCTTTTTGATATGGCACTTAACTATAAACAACTTGATCAAAAAGTGACATTCACTGTGTGAGGAAATCATTGTATGCTATAGCAAGATTTTAGACATCTTTAGGCAGGCTGACTGCTTTTAACACCATGTTTGTTAAATTGGCTCATTACCCAACATGCAACAAGCAGGATGATAGCATAAGCAAGATTGGGAATACAATAAAAGCATTTCCACATAATTTTCATGAAATATATTTAAGGTTTTTTTTTAATTTGATGTGTCAAAGTATATGTTATTAGCAAAAAAAACCAACAATTTTAGACAAATCCATATTTTCCTTTTTTGTTTTGGCTAAATTCAACAACACTTACATCCAGTGGGTTTTACCAAACCACCACCTAAATATGTTGCCAGTTTATTAGCCATTCCTGCCTTGTATCTACACTAGCTGGCCAATTTTAGCTGTACTTACTATACACATGCATTTTGTATGCATACAATTATTGATTGTAGCCCATCTATGGCCATGCCATATTTCTATCATATTGCTGAATGGAAAGGAACCACCTCAGGACCACCACTGACTACTGACAGGTTCATTGTATTTGATGAATCATCCTTAGCATAGTAGTGACAGTGACAGTGTAGTGTTTGTAGTGCTGGCAGGCACCAAGTTGCTTGGGTTTTTAAACAGTTTGTGTCACTGATACTGACTTCATAACTGTAGCAACCAAAAATAGTATCAGTGGTCAAAAGAAAAGAAATGAAAGACTAGCTCACTATTAACATGTGATGTGATTAACAGTGCATGGAAAAAGATTAACTATAGTCTCTATCTGTACACCTTCGATGCAACCAACAAGATTTGAGTGTATAACAAAGTGGTCAGTTACAGTGTTTAAAACCCTATCAATGATTCTGTACCTAATCCATCCATATCAGTCCCATACACTACCATGTCAGGTCAGGTGTGGTCAATGATATACAAGGTAAAGGCCAACTGACAAACTGTACATAACAACAGACATGCTCAGTAATTGTATACCTAAAAGACATAAAGGACACCTGTATGATAAGTTATACATGTCTGATTCATTCAAAACAAAATGAACAAAATGACCAATGTTTAACCACCACCAAGGCCACTACAGATACAGTAATCTCATGAGTATATAAATGGGTGTGACATTGAAGTTATGTTGATTTTTTTTTTTATTTCTTGTAAAAACAATAAGAAATAAAATAAATGTATACTAAAAATCCCAGCTTTTTAGTCTTCAGCTTGTATCCTAGCAGGTTGAAAAATCATTTCTAAAAGTAAGGAAAAACTTTCCTATTGCTCTGAGTCTATCTTCTGTGATGTTCAAAAGACAAAGGGATTTTAGAGTGTGCTTAAGGCGATTTCTGCCTGACAGCCTGAATAAGCAGATGAGTAGACGATTCTCTCTGGGAGATTATTGACCCAGAAGCTCAGGAGAGGAAGAGGAGGAGGAGGGGCCCGGAACCTCCATGGCTAGGAGATGATGAACTGGCACGAGACAACAGGAAATGCTGGACAGCGATAATGGAGATGATGTTTCTCCACAACAATCTCCATAACTCAATCTCAGCTTGGGATAACCCCCTGACTGTTGGCTACTACAAGGATGTGTCCAAATTTGTATGGCATACATTAGATTTTTTGTGTAGATAAATACATTCTCAAATGAATTGTATTGATAAATAAATTTTAATGTTAAGATAAATGCAATGAACCCTGGAAGAGTTTGTTTAAAGATTAGGGAGTTTGCTGTGTAAGCTGAAATGTTAAACAAAGCATGCTAGATTTAATTTCAAACAGCCCACTGTCAGCATCACCAGTCATCCCTCAAAGTCATTAACGTTGCTCTGAGTAATGTGTAGCGGTCCGTGCTTTCAAGTGGGTGTGTTGCTTTAGATGAGAGCAAAAGCTGTCTGAAGGGAAAAAGAAAAAAGAAAGGAAATGCAATACACTGAAGATTCAATTGCCTTGCACATTTGATTGATTATCCGACAGAGTGAGCTCACACACAGCCTACTACACATGATGAACTAGTTTCCTCTCAGCGTGCTATCATGGCATGAAACCGCCTCTGTTTGCGCGTTTAATCACATGATCATGCATAATTTAAAAACACACAT
>JANDJT010000050.1:18832526-18846187 GCA_024331685.1 Stegophilus panzeri
GGTGGAAATGGGCATTTTCAATGCTTGTGTTATTTTCTTATAGCCACTTCCCATTTTGTGAAGCTCAACAACCTTTTAACGCACATCACAGCTATATTCCTTGGTCTTACCCATTGTTATGAATGTGACACAGGAAATCATGGTTGAACAATTTCCTGTTCCTATTCACCCGGGTGTATTAAAAAATGTAAAATATCAAAGGGACTATACTTCAAATATATTTTTCTCATATGAATTCATAGGGGTGACAATAACTGTTGCACACCTATATTTAACAAAAAACTTTTTTAAATACACCTGTTTTGTGTTTGCAGTTGTTTGATATGCATGAGAGCAGAGTATTTTTGTGAAGTTTTTTAACAATAAAGACAATAAAGACAATTTTCACAGCCTTTGTTCATATTTACCAAGGGTGCCAATATTAGTGGAGGGCACTGTACAGTGGCTTGGCACAGAGACACTTTTCAGCCTAATTTAAAGGAATGGTCAACAGGCAACAAAGGAATTAAAATTGCTTAGTAACAAGCATAGCAACATGAGTATTAAAATAGGCCCTCTGCTGCGACTTTGTCAGGGCTTTAAGCTGCAACCACCTATGTGTGAATGTACACAATGTCACACAGTGCAAGCTCTTTCTTTTTACACTAGACTACACTAGTGCTAGCATTATTTCTATTTTCTGAATTGTAATTATGAAGCAATTATGTCGGGGCATTAGTCAGGCACGGGAGTCTTTCTTAATTATATGTTTAATGAGAATAAAGTGAGGGGAAATAGGCAAGACTGTTCTAAAGGTTGTGCAAGCCACGCAATGGCAAGTAAAAGATGAGAGAAAGAGGAATGTGTAAAGAAGTAAAATTGGGTGTAAAATGTTCTTAGTGCTCTCTCAGATGGTCCATGTTTTTTGTTGTTGTTGTTCAGCTCAATAATTTAGCATTCCATCAGCCCAGAAGGTTTGAATATCAAGTAAATAAAATAAGTTTATGAGTCTGTATGTGAAAATGAGAGCTCTCTAAGTGGGCATGCCTTTAAGACCATATATGGGAATGTGGTTGTGTCTTCATGTCCTTGTATGAAAGTTTTCAAGTGGGAATAAAAAGGAATTTTTTGAGATCTGGTTAGCCAACTAGCTACAGGATTGACAAACAGAATTCAGGCATATTCAGAGGAATTCAGATTTTGAAATCATGTTTGCGAAAGTCCAAATTTCTTACAATAGCCAAATTTCTATTGTGAGCTTTGATTATATTCATAAATGTTCTTAATCTTTACCACCAAAGTTAGTGTACTAGCTAACATGAGTTAACCTGATATTTTCATATTAAGTCATATACTCTCAGAAACACAGGTACTAAACTATACCTTTCCTTGTTGCTTGGGTGGTACCCTCAAGGTCATATAGTCTATACCATTGTATCTTTTACTTAAAAATGTGCATTAAACTAATTATGGTCCACTAATTAGGGTACACTATATCCACATTTCCAGGTAAATGATACATATTAAAGGTACAAAGAAAGGCAGAGTTTAGTACTAGCTCCGTGAGTGTATTATTAAATTAATATATAGTAATATTTACTCCTAATGCTAGCTCTATTGCTGGATTGCTATCAGCTAACATGATGGGATCTTTCAGAATTGTTCAGTACGATCATAAAATGATTCCTAAACAGTAACAGATTCCTAAATGTACCACTCTGCAGACAGACCATTGCCAATAAATCACTATGCACTTACTCTGCAGCCTAATCAACATGCAAGGTGACATACTGGGAGAACCAGTGTTTAACCTTTGGGAGTGGGGTGTTGGATATAGAGGACATCAAAGATAGGGATTCAAGTGTTTATTTTTTTTTCCTTCTTAGACTAGCTTTCTCTGCCTTCCTCTGTGACTCATGGATACAATGCCAATAACTGCTTCTATCTCCTGCTGCAAGTGATGGAGTGCAGGATAATTTAAAAGTATTGATTTCCAAGAGGACCTTGTGGTCGATAAGGCTTTACATGCTGAACATTAAATCAGATGTCTTTCCATCACCATGGTCAAATCTATAATCTTTAGGACAACTCTACACTGGTATGACACATTATTATACACCAACTGTGCTCACATCACTAGTACACACACATCACTAGTGCACACACACACACACACACACACACACACTTTCACACCTCTATCCACACATCTACTTACTCCTTCATCCTGAATTCACACTCACATGCACACTTATTCAATCACTTAGTTGGGGACATATTTGGTTGAACTTCAGAACATCAGGACATGCTTACCTGATGATGACATACATGACCAGGCAGTTCCCCACAAGTCCCACCACACACACGACGCAGTAAAGCGTAACCACAGTGATCTTAACTCCTGCTGACAGAAGGTTATCCTCTTCGTCCAAATCGCTCATATTTCCGCTCAAAAGCGAGTCATTGAGCAGATGAAGAGCTAGCTCATCTCCAACACTGTCCAAGCTGTCGGACAACTCCATGATGAAGAGGTCCAACACTTAAACAAACAATTAACACGTCAGTAAGCACTAGCAAACCCAGCCGCGCAAACAAATCCCAAGTTGCGTCTTACGCACGCCATGCGCATCGTTTATAAAACTATGTCTTCTATACCCTAGTGCATGCTGTGTCCAATCGGGAGTCAGCTCTGCTCATGCCTTTTAATCACCGCTCCAGAAAACAATAATGATCTCTCTGTAAATTTGCCTACATTAGTTATTGTGGCACTTACCCGGAGCTGGCGCAGCACTGACGTGACAGAGAGGGGGGGGGGGGTTGGGGCGCACGCGCGCACGAACACGACTGAGTGATGAAATGATATGACATTTTTACGAGTTTTAACAATAATAATTATCACAATTGAATACAATCTCTCGCTCTCGCTCTCTCAGACACCCCCACACACAGTTTGTTTTAATATCCCTGCTGAAAAAAACAACAGAAACCCTAATAGAATTTGTAATGGTTTAATGGTCATAATGGGAATTGTATTGGTTTTAATGGAAACTGTAATGGTCCCTGTGGGTCTCTACTGGTAACTTGTTGCCTTCTATTGGTGGCATGTTATGTCTCATGGATACTATTAAGGACCAGTAATGGTAATGGTTTTAATAGTTAGCTGATGGTTTGTAATGGTATTTGTAGTGGAAACCATTAGAATTGATGTGATTGGTTCTATTGTTCTTTTTTTATTTGTTTGTTTTTCACCAGGATCTGAATGTAAGGATCTTCCACTGACATAAATATTAATACAGTCAATGAATGATACCTAAACTTAAATGAAACTTTAGTCTCAGTAACCAAAAAGAAACAATTTGGCTCTTTTTTTAAAGACATACACATATGATGACACCATACACGTGATGAAACCAAGACATTTAATTGTCAGATATTATTGCAAATGTTTCTGGTATTATTTTCCTGGTTATTTGTCTTCTGGCTTTTGGTCATTTGTGCCTGTGTTTCCTCCATTTCTGAATTATGGATTTCCCTGTTCGTAATGGTAGCCCTAATACTTGTCTCCAGCCCAGTAAGCCCAGTATTATATTATTTTGTTTCATGAAATCTAATTTATGCTCCAGTGTTTTAAAGTTCTGAGAGTGATGAACTCTTGCTATGGCAGCAGGTCATTGTTGCCATAGCAATGCTTACTGACAACTAGCAGTACTAACAAAGATGTCATTAATGTTAAGTCCACTGCTGAGGAAGTGTCTTGCTACTGAAAATGAAAAAAAAAAAAAAAAAGGTGCTTGATAAATGATTAGCAAATGTTACTTTCCCAAATGTTCAGAAATAAACAAATAAATAAATAATGTTGGTCCTTTGTTGTCCTCCATAGTTTTTGTAGATGTTGTCCTCCATAATGTTTTTATTATCACTGTTTGTATTATTAGCTTGCATGTAGTTACTTTGGCAATGTTGCATACTGTAATGATAAAACTCATTAACTTGCGTTAAACATTTGGTATGCCATTTTTGCTTTGGGTTCTTTAGCTGTTAAACCTTGATTTGGAAAAATATGATGATCCCAGGCATGTGAACAGACTGGAGGGAATACAAAAACCATAAAAACTATGAAAATCTTTATCTCTTTCCCAGAAAGCTCAGTGTAATGAACTTTAGTTCATGATATGAGCTAAAACTTCATGATATGAACTAAAACTAAAAGTTCATGATGTGAACTAAAACTTTAGTTCATGATATGAAAAAGAAAAGAAAAAAAAGACAAGAAGCAATTAAAGGAATGGTTTGTAGTTTTGAATGGTAGAGTAGAGCCCTCTGCTGTCTTCAAGGGAACTTTTAATTGCAATGAAAACACAAGCTTTCCACTTCTCACCAGGCGATCACACATCCACTGTTGAAACTACATATGCCTCATTAGTTGCCTTTTAAAGAAAAGGTGGGAGCACTGAGCAGTTTCATTTCAGCTGGGGGCAAAGCTTATGTTAAAAGAAGCCTGAAATATATAAACGAGCAAGATTGTACATGACAATGACATGACATGCAAATCACAGTTTTGAAATGATATGATTATAGGCAGAGAACTGTAGCTTTAAATAAATAACATACCACAGTGCTTTTGAATTCATAAATGTGATCAGTAGGTGTAGATTAATCTTCTATAACAGCAGCTCTGAGGGTGGGCTGACTGTAAATTCAATCACAGGTTTATATTTGTATGCTCATTCTAATCTTATAATTTCTATAGTAATAGGTAAACCACAAGAACTTGTATGGTGACATCTGATCTTTAATGTGGTGAACCTTTCTGGGAGAAGACATTTATTTGAACATTTATGGAAGAAGTCTCCAGTGTTAGAACTTTGTGCAAGTCAGAGAAGTAAAGTTGTAACTTCAGGCCTAAGGACTAAAGACCCTGGACTTTGTGTTTTGTGGTTTCTCTGCAACAGGCTGGTTTTTTTTCTGTCTTATTAATTTCATGAAAACGATGCAGTTTTTGTCACTTTCGTCACTTTGTCACTTGGAGAAAGTAATACAATTGCAGTTTTCATGTTAGAATGAGAGGAATTAAAATGAGATTTACATAGTTTGCTAAATGTTTCCAAGTTCTCTTTAATATCTATGTTAAACTGAGGAATTTAGCAAAGTACACATCTTAGCGAAATAATGCGCTAACATTACTTTCTTCTGTCATGCACAGAAAATCCAGATACATTATTCAATTACAGAATCAAAAATTCCTGTCACACAGTCATACACTCTATTCAAGTCCCAAATTATTTCCTCTTATCCAGTCAGATATTACTTTACTCAATTCCAAGGTTAAAAATTTCTCTTCCTTGCAGAACTCAAGGCAGCTGATACTGAGATCAACCAGCAAATCGGCAGTAAATCACTGTACAGTCATTGTACTATGTGGTTGAACAGACGATGGTGAAACAGTCGACTCATAAACATTTCTTGCTAAAAGCAGGCAATTCTGTTGAGCCTAATTGAGACAGTGAGGAACATGCTGAGGTCATGGAGGCATATGATCCTCGTCCAGCTGCAAAGAAGCAGAAAATACATACAGTGACGGAATATGAGTTGCAAGGTAACGTTTGGTGCTTCTTTAAATACATTTCAATCTAGTTAAAACAAAGATGAAATATTATAAAATAAAATGTTATTAGTAGCTGTGTGAAAAAGTAATATTTTTCATTAGTGGAAACTAATGAAAAATTTTCTCAGCTGTTTGTTGCATTGATAGGCCGGTTGACTCTTTTATTTATGTTTATTTAAATGTTGACAGTATGCAAAAATTAATTAACATAGGACCGGAATCCTACTCATTTGTCCGGTAAACTGCAATCCCCTCCAAAAGTATTGGAACAGCAAGGCCAATACTTTTGTTTTTGCTATACACTAAAATTTTAGATCAAAAGATGAATATGAGACGATAAATCAGAATTTCAGCTTTCATTTCATCTTATTTACAGTCCCCTCTGAAACTGGAATGGCAAGGACAATTCAGTTGTTTGTGATATACACCAAAAGTATTTCCTGGTATTTATATTTAGATGTGTTAAACAACACAAAACATACAGTGCTGTGAAAAAGTATTTGATTTTGATCTGATTGCTTCTGTTTTTGTGTATAGCTCATAGCAAATAGTTTTAGATCTTCAAACGAAATACAACATGAAACAAAGGCGACCTGAGTAAACACATAATACAGTTTATCTATCTATTTATTTATTTATTTATTTTATTGATGCACAAATAGTTATCCAACACCTATCACCCATGTGAAAAACTACCCTTCAACTTAAAATCTAGTTGTGCCACCTTTAGCAGCAACAACTGCAACCAAATGCTTACGATAACTGGAGATCAGTCTTTCACAGCTATGTGGTAGAATTTTGGCCCACTCTTCTTTGCAGAACTGCTTAAGTTCAGACACACTGGAGGGTTTTCAAGCATGTACTGCCTGTTTAAGGTCCTGCCACAGCATCTCAATTAGTTCAAGTTAGGACTTTGACTAGGGCACTCCAAAACCTTGGATCTTTGTCTTGCTGCATAATCCGTTTTTGCTTGAGTTTCAACTTAGAGACTGAAGACTGGACATTCTCCTCTAAGATTTTCTGATAGAGAGCAGAATTCATGTTTCCCTCAATTATTGCAAGTTGTCCAGGCCCTGAATCAGCAAAGCATCCCCACACCATCACACTTCCACCACCATGCTTGACCGCAGGTATGATGTTCTTTTTGTGGAATTTGGTGTTTGGTTTACACCCGATGTAATGAGACTCTTGTCTTCCAAACAGTTCCACATTTGACTCATCAATCCACAGAACATTCTCCCAAAAGGTTTGAGGATCATCAAAGTGTGTTTTGATAAAATTCAGATAAGCCTTAATGTTGGGCAGAGGTGGGTAGAGTAGCCAAAAATTTTACTCAAGTACAAGTGATACTACTTATAAAAATAATTTCTCACGTAACAATAAAAGTAATAATGTTCATAATTACTTGAGTAAGAGTAATAAAGTATCCAATGAGAAGACTACTCAAGTAGCAAGTTACTAGCTACTTCAGAAATGATTAAAATGAAGGGAAAATCCTGAATCTCAGGGCATTTTCACATCTGGCTTGTTTGGAGCATTTGTTTCAGAACCTGGTGCATTTTCTCACTTGGTTTGGTTTGTTTAGACATATATGAACATGGCAATCTCGCTCGGATCCTCACAAAACAAACAAAAAAATTGCAAACAAACTCTGGAGCGACTCATGGTTAGTGTATAAATTGTACGTTGACTTTCAGCTTTCTTCAGTTTGCCCAGATTAACTAGTTCGTGTGATGCAGATGCATTCAGTGAACCACTGTGCTTTAAATCTTGTGTGCTGTGCTCTTGGAGGAATTTTGGACTAATGCACTGGTAATTAAGTGAGCTCTGAGAAAGGCAGAACGTTCATTATCCAAGTACGCCATTTGTCTTTGCCTTCTTCTTTGTCACTGAAAGTGAATTAAGTCCAAACGAAGGTTACATTTATCCTTGAGAGAAAAACGGTTGTTACATTTACCAGTGTCATGCATCTTTAAATGTCTTCACTCACCTACTGGTTACTGCCCATCAATAAAGGTGATGGGGAGATAGAGAAAAGAAACAAGATGGGAATATTTATAGCTGTGCTATGCAGCACAAGCGATCAGATGTTTATAAAGCAGCATGCACATCTGAGTTGCTGTGGCTCAGAGAGGAGATAAATGTGTAAGATTTTGTGGCCTGGTAAAGAACACTCAGTAAAATGTGAAACAATCAATCACCTCCTGCACCCACTGAAGTGCAGCCAGCTCTTGGTTCAGAGCCAGAAAAAAAATGAGCCAATGTCCTGAAGTGGGGGTTTGGAAATGAGAGTGGAACCTGAAAATGGAGCCCATGGTGGCAGATGGGGGAGAAGGGGTGACAGAGGAGCACTGATTTCAAATAGGAAGATGCTCATTTAAAAGACTACCCAGGAGAAACATGTTTTAGAAGCTGATGTGCTTTATGAGTGTATATATTTGTCTGTGTGGCAGTGAGTAAGTGTATCATAAATACACCAAGGATATGCATTATTCATCCATAAAAGCCAATTACTGCAGGAGGGTAAATTTTGTAAGATGACGTGGAAAAGAAAAGACAGGAACATTTCCATGAGTACACAATAACACTACTCCCTAGTTATAATGCATTATGCACTAGTGTGTATGGGGAATTTTACAATTTTGTAGTAATAATAGGAAATATCCTATTATTACTACATTCATTAAATCCCACAATGCCCTGTAGATAGATGGATGTACAATAATATAATCTGTCTGCAGTTTGTAAGGAATAGGAAAAAGGGAAAGGGATTAGGGTACCATTTGAAACATAGGTTTCACTCACCCTTGTTGAGTAGCTGTGCAAATAATGCTGAGATAAATACATGCCAGCAGCATGTGCTAGAAAACCAATTTCCTGTAGTCCTGCAGTGCTTGAGTTGATAGGACTTTTCTTTACACACACCAGAATATAGATTAAAAACAACAAAAACAACAACAACAGAAACAACAAAATATTTACTGTTGGAGTATGAGCATAACCTTTATTTCAGTCTAATGGTTTAAAGTCAGAAATTAAATTCCGTAAATATTACAGTATTGTGTTTTTAGTGTAACAATTTAATTTCATTCATAAATTATTTCAAAATCAGTTGTATCATCCAAGAACTGATGAGTAGAATTTACATCCGAAATGGGTGAATTAAAAATATAAATTGTGTACTGTGTCCCAGGGGTGTAATTGGAGTCTTTTATTGTGAATAATTCAAGTACAATATGTAAATGTAAGCAACATTCTCTGGGAGAAATTGTTTCTGCTAGCTATGATTAGCAACAGCATCAGACAAGAAAAGCATGCCTTAATGAATTAAATATCTAATTTGGACAATGCATTTAACATTGATAGTAAAAGAAAAGAAGGGGTGGGATACAGGAAACCAGTGCATAATGCTGTACTGCTCTCTGCTGGTGTTGTAAAGCATTACACCAGGATTATTAAAGCAAAATATTATTGCATTAAAGCAAAAAACATAATAATATGACTATTAAAGTAAAAAATAATGACCAGTTAATGTTAGGAAGTGTGAAGTGTTGTGTTGCTTGTTAAAATCCATATGAATAACCAGTATGTTTAAATTCACCTGTCCAAATTATGTCCGTAAATGATGCAGGACAGACATGCCTTTTTTTTTTTTTAGTATGTAGAGACTGCCCCTGGTATATAAACAATTAATGATGAATTAAATAAAATGTCATTTTAATTTGGGTTTGAAATGAACAATGAAACTATGAAACAATGATAACTGAAACTGTAATTATTAGGAATGGCAGGCTTAATTAATCTAACTCTATACTAGGTGAAACATATATAATCACACCCCTTATTATACATAATGTTCCCATTGTGTGTTCAATTAAAAAAAACTTACATATACATAATTTACACATTATTAATTATTAATTGTCTAAGTATCTTTGACAAAAATACAGTATGTTACTTGGATGGCTGAAGGGTCCTAGATTCCCAAAGAGTTCTACTTGAAACCGTTTCTGAAAGAGGACCACTCAGTGTTCAGTGTAAAAACTTTAAGGGTCACCTCAGAAGGATTTACGAAAACATACACACTCATCTGTGAAACGTGGTGGTGGTAGTGTCATGGCATGGGTTTGCATGGCTGCTTTTGGAACAGGCTCACTAATCTTTATTGATGATGTAACTCATGATGATAGCAGCAGAATGAATTCAGAAGTTTACAGAAACATTTTATCTGCTAATTTACAGAGAAATGCATCCAAATTAATCGGGAGGAAGTTTATCACGCAGCAAGACACTGATCCAAAACACACTGCCAGCTCAATAAACTTTATCAGGTAGAAAAATTGGAAGAGGTTTTAGACTGGCCAAGTCAATCACCAGACCTGAACCCAATTGACTGAAGGGAAAAACCCCCTAAAACAAACAACAACTGAAAGATGCTGCGGTAAAAGCCTGGAAAAGCATCACAACAGAAGAATGCAACAGTTTGGGTCACCAGCTTGATGCAGTTATTGCAGGTAAGGGATATATAACCAAATATATTAAACTTTATTAAACTTATAACTTAAATATATTAAATTATTAAACTTAATTTACATCAAGACTTATCTGTTCCTATACTTTTGGTCACCGAAAATAGGGTTGTCTGATACAAAAGGTTCTATGTTTTATGTTGTTTAACACATATAGATGTAAATACCAGGAAATAAAAGTTGAAATCCTAAACTCTCCTCTCATATACATTTTTTGATCTGAAACCCAAATGTCCTTGGTGTATAGCACAAAAAAATGAATTGGCTTTGCCGTTCAGTTTGAACCTCTGTGTGTCATTGTGTAATTTGCATTCAGATCAGGTCAGTTCCATCATATTTTGGGATATGGGAATTATTTTAGTCAGTCAGTTGAGCTATTTCTAAACGTTTGGGAACCGCTGATCTAAAGGTCATTCTGGTTGCTTACAGTGGTGTTGTGGTATTGTTGCCTCATATCATTAGGGCCATAGATGTATCTTTATATATATATATTTTAAAAAATAATTATATAAAAAAAACCCTGAGAAATCAATCATTTTTGGTTAAAAAGCACTTCTATTGAAGTGTTTCCGATTTACCCAAAGCAGAAAAAAAACCCCAAAAAAACCTTTTATTTTATTCACTACTATATGAGTAAAGGAGCACTATAGTTGCCTACAGGTAATTACAGCAGAATGAACAACAGTGCTTAAATGCTTAAATGCTATTATTAAGAACAAGAAATAAAGAAGCATGTTTGGCAGTATTATTACATAGTAGTATTACGTCCTATTCTATAGGTTACAACACATCTGTGAAAAAAGTGTTATTCAGTTATCATAGACTTAATGGGGAGCGAGCATATAAAATGAAATAAGACCCACCAGCAGCTACAATCTCACTACAATACAAATACACTCTCAGTTCGAGATTTATTTCATAATAACAGATGGAAAAGTCCTTTAAATCTTCTCTGTGTTGTAGCATAATAGTTCACATATTTACACATATCTGGGAAAATTTAAGTCTGATAAATTGGCTGCACAACAGTTCATAAACATTTTCCAAGGTACAGTATTTTTAAAGGATATAGTGTCTATAGCTGCTGCTATGGGACAATTTTACAGACACATCGTTGTGCATTTGCATTTCATGTAGTCCTGTGTGTCGTACTGCAGTACTGTTATGTGTCATACCATGGTCCTAAAGAAATGACAGAGGAAGGAATAAAAACCCACTTCATGTAGTCTATTGCTACCTCAATACTGTATGTTTTTCCTTAAGATGAGCCTACCTTTTTTTTCATCCAGTGTTGCCCTTGAAATTGACCTTAAGCTTTTATCTTCTTGTCCCTTTCGCACAGATCAACACTCCAGAATTTTCTTAAAAGCTTTTCTGAAACTGTCATCCAGGAAGGCATAAAGAAAAGGGTTGAGGCAGGAGTTAGCATAGCTCAAGCCTGTAATGAAGTAGGAGATGCCAATGACCAGTGGCGTTGTGGGCAGGTCTGTAGTCAGGGCCACCACTGTGCTCAAGTGAAATGGAGTCCAACAGAACAGACACACCGCAAGCACAACAAAGACCATAACGGTCACCTTCTTCTTGGCTTTATCCAATGCCTTGCCATTGGAATTCAGATGTGTATGCCTCAACTTGTAGAGCATTAGACTATATAAGACACAAATTGTGGACACAGGAAGGATAAAGCTGAAGACCAGGGTATAGATCCGGCTGGCTTTGAACCAGAAGCTCTCAGGGCTAGGGAAGCTCAACACACAGCTCTTCCTGCTCTCTGCATCATCAGGGCTCACATAAATGCCAGCAAAGAAGGTAAATGGTGCCACGATGAGGACAACAAGAGCCCACACACATACACTGACCATTTTTGCGAACCTGTACGTGCGATGGGGCATTCGCTTGGACTGCAGCGTGGAAAGCACTACCAGGTAGCGGTCGATGCTCATCACTGTGAGAAAGTAGATGCTGGAGAAGATGTTGTAGTGATCTATTGAGAGGATCACTTTGCAAAGAAGCTCACCAAAGGGCCAGTAGTTCAACAGGTGCTCTGCGATATTGATAGGCAACACCAGTGTGAAAAGGTCATCAGCGATTGCCAAGTTCAGGATGAACAGGTTGGTGACGGTTTTCATTTTCGGGGCTTTCAATATGACATAGATGACGGCCGTATTGCCAGTGAGCCCTACGGCACAGATGACCGAGTAAACCACCGGCAGCCAGATGTAGAAGTCTGGGTAAAATATCAAAGGTGGAGATGTGCTGCAGTTAGGATGTGAATAGTTACTTGAGTTACATGGAGAAGGCATACTCCCAGGAAGTGACACATTAGCCATTTTCTTTTCTTCAGTGAAGAGTAAGACCCACAGCAGTCATCCAGATTTTCAGGTGTAAAGATTCCAGATAATAATATCTGTAATGTAAATATGGGGTTTCGATTTTAAAAAAAAAGAAAAGTTTTATATCAAAAATCTTTTTTGATTGTTCAACTATTAGAAAACGTCGAAAATGAGCCAACGAGTACATAATTGGTTTAGTGATTAATTAAAGGACGCTTTAACTGCAATGTACGAAAGAAAGAAAGAAAGAAAGAAAGAAAGAAATCACGTCGCAGTATAATTAAAACTGCTTACTCAATCGGGTGTATGAAGCAAAAACTAAGCCCAAACAAAAAGCGTAAAATGCGCACAATATATAAATCAAGACTCTCCGGTTTTGCGCACTTGACTCAGTAGTATAGTCTGGCAATAATCTTACCTGTAGAAGTTCATACATGCAACTCCACAGCGTCTTTGCTGAATTAACAGCGTGGGGAGGTGTTAAGGATGAAAAGCGGTTTTAGGGATGGTGGGAGGGAAAGAGCGTGATGTAAGCTGAAGGAGCGATGCGCTCTCATGCAGCCGCATTATAAAAGGTTACTCTAAGCGATAACGCTGCTGTGCTTCTATTAAAGTCGAGCAGCAGTGCTGAGTGTAATATCCTTCAGGCTCTATGGAAATAATCGAATCCACAATTCACATGTTTCCGTGCTCTTTCAACAGAAGAAAATGTCAAACCTTTTGAAAAGTCCTGATTTTTGAGCATCATAGACAAGAATGTTAATGTTCCAGATTTCCTAGACAAGCAAAGAAATATAAAACAAATACATTTCCTAACTTTCCTAGAGAAGCAAAGAAATATCACAACGCGTGTGAAGGATAAACAAATAAAATGTGTTGAGTGCTATTGCTTAATATCTGAAGCACTTATATTAAAGAAAAGACATTTTATATTATTTAAAAAAGAGAAATATATATGTATACAAGAAACCCAAACCCTGCGCATGTCCTCTGAATAGATTAAAGTCATTGTTAAAACTTTCAGTGCCATAATTTAAACTTAACAGGAGCTCAGTAATACCTACACATTCAGTATTTTACATATTCCATCACTAAATGTGTGATTTTGTGACTCCTGATGTCCATTAATGTTCACATAAAAAGTCAAACAGACATAATATACATTTATAAAAAGAAAGACTGGGGTTGTATGTTCAAACAAAAAAAAAAACATAT
>JANDJT010000050.1:18853274-18867234 GCA_024331685.1 Stegophilus panzeri
TGCTTCCTGGGATAGGCTCCAGGTTTCCCCGTGACCCTGAAAAGGATTAAGCGGTATAGAAGATGGATGGATGGATGAACACCCACTGTAAGCTGTTAGTGCAGGAAGTAGTTTTATGTTGTTATGAGTTTTAACGGTGCCTGAAAAATGAACGCATGATAATGAAACCATGCGCTTGTTTGCACCCTTGTGAGATGAAAAAGACAACAGGGAAATGCCTACAGCTCTACTCATTTTGAGATACTTAGAATGCAAAAATAAATTTCACTTCCTTTTCATTATTGTAACATTACCATAATGTCTGCATGGCTTTGCTATAAGATTGTTTTGCGGTAAAGCAGGATATGTGTGATCTCTCTTGGACATGAATCTTTGTGACATGTGTATGTGTAAATCACTGTATGTGTGCAGACAGGAATGTGTCTTATTTATTTCAGTGTGTATGTGTGTTTGTGCAGCAGAATGTTCAGGAATAATGATGGATTGATGGCTCAGCTCTATCACAGTTAAAAACAGATTTTTCCATGCAAAACATTTTAGTTGATTTCCAGTTAAATTGGAGATAAACCAGTTCAGTATTAGTTGGAGTATTTTCCCTTTCCCATGAAATTTAGCTGTTTTCATGAAACTCAGTTTTTTGTACATGAACGTGCTCTGATTGTGATAAAGTGTCACAGCAGCTAACAGCAAATGTACTGCCAGATCCATCAAGCAACAGCAGTGACCATAATTACAGGTCTCTGCACTGCAGAAGATTTTTTGTGATCTTTTCACTCAAAGGAAGTTTATGCATAAAAGTGTAAACATGCTTTAAGCGATGTAGAGATGATGGTCTGTTAGAGAAGTACTTCTGTGGGTGAGAAGTACGGTAATTATGTAAAGAACAGTGAACAGTGTGGTTATTGTGCTTAACAACCTTGAATTAGGCAATGAAAGAGAAAATGACACTGAGGGTTTTAAGTTGTGTGTACAAATCCAGCTTTGATCTTCAATTAAATATCAAAAGATTATTTTGATCTTTAAAAGAAAAAAATATTTTATTTACAATTTTCAAATTTGCTTTGCACTTGTTTCTATGCAACACTAAATCAAATTCTCTGATATATTTAACAAATTTTACAGCTAAATTATGTAAATGGTTTAGTATGTACAATATGTGGTTTACTTAAGATCCCTAGAATGTCAAAAGAAGGATGAGACTATTATTCTTTTTTATTTACAGTGCAATAGTTGTATATCCACTTCTGTTCATAGCAAACATGTATTATGTTAACATGATTGACAGTGTCTTTGTCTTTGCTATCTTACTGCAATATGTAAAATCTATAAGTTACACCAAGAGCTCAGCAACTGAATCAGATCCTTTGAACGCTCTAGTGAATTTGGCCATGATTCTGGTTTTGAAGCATTCTACTCTCTCTCTTTTTCAACTGGTCCAAATTACAGCAATTTCTCTCATAATAATGTCAAAATGAAAGTAACTGTTGCAGTGTGTATCTGGAATGAAGGGTCGTTAGGAGCAAAATTGCTCTGCCTCTGCTCTAGTAAATGTTCCCATCTAGATGTCAGGAACAAACATTTGGCTTGTTGCCCAGGGAAACAGAAATAATAATAATAATAATAATAATAATGTTCCATCTCTGACCACTTTGGCCTTCAGGCTTGCCATCAACATTATTAGTGTAATTAATCTTTTCAGTATTGATGGCAACCTGCATTTACCTTCTCAGTGTTCAGACTGCTGCTGCCCCCTGCTGCTCCTCTGTGCAATTTGTGTGCTTAGATGTCCTCTGAAAGAATAATTTCGAGCTACATAAAAAGTACAATTGCAAGTTAAAATAGTCTGTATTATTAGCACTATCATGTACCATGAAGATCTCCAAAGGTGTACTGCTGTGAAATAGAAAGACATAAATTCTCTCTCTCTCTCTCTCTCTCTCTCTCTCTCTCTCTCTTGCTCTCTCTCTCTTGCTCTCTCTCTTATTTCTCTCTCCCTACACTTTTGAAGGGTTTTTTTGTGTTTTCTGTATTTCTCTAACAGGGGGAGCTGAAGGAAAGCAACCTCAGGCTACATCAGAGGTCTAATTTGTTGGAGCATGCAACCAACAGGAGATTTTCTTGTAATTCAGTTTTTATAAAGTAAAGCACCTCAAGGTAATCAACTGAGCTTTCATAATTTCATATCAAAACACTGATTGCAAACTGTTCTCTCATTACAATAGATTCTTTATAAGGAGAAAAAAATTAGAAGCATCTACAGCAGTTTAACCAGTCTTACTCGGCTTTTGCTCAAATTGTCACTATGATGGTGTTATAAGGAGTTCTTTTCCACCATAAAACATATTGCACATAATTTAACTAGGTAAAATGTTGTCATGCTCCTCCAATTCATTGTAATAATGGCCATTCCTTGTAACATTACAGACCTCAGCATAAATCGTTTACTCCAAAGAAGAAGAAAAAATCTTAGTGGAATTCCAACCAGGTTAAAGATGACAGCTCTGTATAGTCATAAACAACAGGTTGATGATGATATTAACTGCTACTTGAACTCCACTGTTTAGAAAAAGAAAAGTAGGAATGCATAGCAGGGCTTGACTCCTGAAATTGCACTACAGGGGTGCAATAGTTCTGTGCTAGAAAGTGATTAAAAAAATAGTTTAAGCCATTGTCTCAGAACAAGTGTATTACATAGCTGAAAAAAAACAGTTTATTATTTGGATTGGTCTCTTGTCAGTCATTTTATAGACACGCCCTCAACACTACTTCACATCCTCATAAATCATCATGAGGATGTTAACAGGATGTTATATTTGCATGTTTATAGAATTGTTACTTCGCTTTCAAGCAGTTGAATGTCCCAGTCCGCTGAAGTGATGTCATGGCAGTTCTTGCTAATAAAAACTTTAGTTAGCATGCTAACTCTGAACTACCATAAGTTTTGGGGACTAAGCTGTGTGTACATGGATGCAAATTGGTGCTCAATGAGTAAAAAAAAAAAATCATTCAAATCTTATTTAACTCCACCCATTTAACCATTAGAGACCTACTTACTAGTCTTACTTAATGCACCTTTAAGTATTAGCTTGTACAGTATGTATCAGTGTCAGTGATGGCAAGTGGACCAAATGTACCAAACCAAAATAAAGTGAACATTATAACAATAGATAAAATTTGGGGAAAATTTGCCCAAATGCTGCCAACTATATCTAATGCTATTAACACATTGAAATATTGGGCTAACTGTGACCCAGTTGTATGTTTGGGAAGTGGTAGCTCAGTGGTTAGGACATTTCTGATCAGAAGGTCATGAGTTCAAATCCCAGCACCACCAAGCTGCCACTGCTGGGTCCTTGAGCAAGGCCCTTAACCCTCAACTGCTCAGTTGTATAAAAAAAAATAGATAATTGTAAGGCGCTCTGGATAAGGGCGTCTGCCAAATGTCATAAATGTAAATGTACGTGTGGGCTAACACTGGGCCATCACCCATACCCAAGCCCCCACAACCCAAACATCCCCCACCCCTTCCCCCACCAACCAATAGACTGCTCTGTAGTTGTTTCCTGACTTCCAGCAGGAAGACAGTGAAATTACTGTGGCAAAGGACAGTGCAAAAGCATTTATTTGAGGTAATTTCAGTTTCTGTTGCTAGTTTTACTGGGTTCTTTGTAAATGAAAGTTGATACATAAACAAGGAAAAAAATGTATATTGTGCAAACAAAGAAAATATGTTTCTCCCAGTCATATAAAATAGGGTTGTTTTTTTAGTAAGATTTTTGCAAATGCTTAACATGATCAAAGTTATTCTGCATTGCACAACAAAGAAATTTAATGAAGATACTATTATTAAGTATGGCTCAGTTTGTATGTAAGACAAATTATTATCCCCAGGCATGGGAAGACGTCAAAGATCTTGCCTTCCACTGAGTCTGACTTTACGGTGAGAGATATGGGCAGTAGTGGACAAGATGTAACGCTTGTATAATTTCTACTTTCACAAAGTTTTAAACATTATTTAAGCTACATGGAAATAACCGCTAAGCTTTGTATGGAAACCTACAAAGATTGAAATACATGTGTGTGTGTGTGTGTGTGTGTGTGTCCTGCACTCTCCAGTGCAGCCTATAGATTTCCAATAGCCATATAAACTTCAGGGTGTTAGTCTTCAGATCAATTTCTATTTGCATCCTTCTGAACATTGACCTTTGATCTAGCACTGATAATTTAGATTAGATTTAGTGATTCACATTTTAAAAAATCACACCTATTACTAGTGAAAATTTTGTACACAGATGTTTGAGTGTGTGTGTGTGTGTGTGTGTGTGTAATATATATATAATTTAAATATAGTATTAAGTATATAAGTATTTAAGACAAAATGTATTTAAGCAAGTTTTTTTTGTTGTTTTTTTTATTTTTTTGTCTTTACTTAATGAAATTGTTTTCCCAAACACATAGTTTTCAAATATATGTTAGTAGAAGCATTGAGGAGCTTGACTTATTTGAGGACTAGAATGATGCAAGCATTCTAGATGTTCAACATGCAGATTTATTAACACAGCAACTATCACAGGCCCTAACACATCAGTTTTTGTCTCCTCATCATCCCTCAAGCATTAGCACAGGAGTTTACTGTTTACAGTTTACTGTCTTTCCTGTTGCAATTAGTTAATGAGACTAGTCAATCATTTTGTTGATCATATTCATACCATCAGAATGAAGGATTTCTCACTTCCACACAGAAAAATCACCAGTGCTGATTTAACACCCACAGTGTTGAATTCACACCCTTCAGTGTTTATATAAATCCATTGGACTCATATAAACATTCTGGGTGTTAATTCAACACTAGGGATTTTACTGTGGTGGTTTAACACTTCAACAGTAATGGGCATAACATTAACGATATCTCTGTTTTAATTTCTATGTAGTTGCTGCTCATTATTACTGTTATTTCTGAAGTAAACTGCAGTTAACTCTTGGATTCTTCATCAGAGGAATCCGTTTGGAGGTATGTTATTAAATATTTGTGAAATAATATGTATTACTTCAGATTAGTTTAGGAATTTCTACTGGAATGAGAGTGTAATGTATTACACAGAATTACATTAAATGTATTGGTACCTTTGGTTATAAACCCAACAGAATTACAGGTTCTAAATCTCTCAAAATTTAGTGTATTCATTGCTCTAACCTAAAAGATTTACACTGCTAAACTCTTGGCTTATAATTGAATGATTTTTACTACAGTATATTATGCAGTAAATACTATGAATTATACAGAAACAGTGATATCAAGGAAAGGGAACTAATTAGAAGAGTAATGAATATACTGTAAGTTTGGACTTTTTGATGGGGCTTGAACGTTTCAGGGGTTCATTTGTTAGCTAGGCATCAAATCTTTTATGGATTGAATTGGACTAGAACAGGGAGAATTATCAAACTTAGTAGTGCAGGGTATCTCACTGATAAAGACTGAGAAACAAGCTGAAACATAGCTTGTACTCTGTCAGTCAAAATGTACGCTAAGATACACATACACTCAGTATTATGTACTAGAATGCAACACATAAACTATTTAATGTGTACAAACATACAATAACTTATCAACTGGAAACTCAGATTATGGCACACATTGATGTTAACAACTCATCTGACATGTTTTACGAGCTTGTTCTGTAGGAGGAAAACCAATAAAGGTGAGACCACTCTATTTGTCTGATACAATGAATGTGTCTAAAGCATAATGTGGTTGTTGGGGAGTTAGTGTAGGTTAAAAGGAAGGATGTCGAGTCTTATCTACGAAGAGCCAGCATGGATTTAGGTTGTCATTCCAACCAAGCAGATTGCCTACAACTCATTAGTCATTTAAAGACCAAGACCAACTGATTAAAGTAGACGAATCAGTGTGCTTGGTTAAAATGACAACCTGCAGCTACACGGGTTCTTTGCAGATAAGACTGCACATCTCCAACTAAATAAGCTTGTAATTAGTGAATGTTGTGAATTGGGTTCTAAATTGGTGGGAAAGTACAGCTGATAGCATTAGCGCATGAAAATTGGCTTAATATGCCAATACAATGATGTACCATATACAGCTGTGTATGAAAAGCCATATACAGCTGAAGATATGTAAGGGAGTAGTTTGATGAAGAGAAAAAGAGGTGATAAGAGAGGTGAAAAGAGAAAAGGTGGTGACAAGGCCAACTTTAAATTCCACAAGAACAATTTAAAATAAAGTGATCATTGTAATGTCATATTGAAAGATGTGCAAGGATGTGATCAAGTGGAGGTAGAGGCCAAATGATTGGTTATCTCTATAGGTTACACCATGCAGAACTGCTATGAGGGAAAGCATCAACTTTCCTTTTTTCTTTGGTAATGGATAGTATACAGGATACACTAAAACTTTATGGTATGATAACAGTTAGTCACTTATGCTACTTTTAGCTGATGTGTGTAGACATTTTAAAAAAATAAATAAAAAAATAAATCATTTTTATTGCTATTGCTTCCAGTCTTAATTTCTTTCTTTGTTGTCAATATGCAGTCTGAACTAAAAATGATACCCTAGTCTCACGTATTCCATGCTTAATAATAAATAAAGGAAATGCAACTGTGTACATTGCATGTTTATATTAATTGATGGTATGGTGTACTTCACTGATTGACAATGCCTGGCAAGGTGGATTTTGTTAACTTATATTTGACAGCATGTTATGTAATAGAACAAAAATCATTTTATGCATGTCATAAATATCTCATCCATGATGTTCTAGCTAGTCATAAACATTTTGTTTATGATTTATATACTAGCCCATGGTTCTGCACACCACACCATGAGATGTCAGCCATGGCAATGTTATTTACTCCTGGGGAAAAAGATCATACCTAATACAATTCTTTATTTAATTGCATAATTCAGTATTACTTTTATTTTTGTTAAAACTTCATGGGATCTGTATACACCGCAACCCTGATCAGGGTAAAGTGTGTATTAAGTAGTAAATATACAAATTTTTACTACATTAACAGTGCTTTATTTAGTGTTATCAAATTCTTACATTATATATTGTCAATGTTGTCCTTTTTTCTCAATTAATTTCAAATGAATTGTATTTGTATAGCCATTTTAACAATAGACACTGTCACAAAGCATTTTAACAGAAAGTCATCGATTGAGATTCCTAATAAACAAGTTAGAGGTGACAGTGAGGTAAATGATTAGTAAAATGATTTTAACCTGATAAATGTGTTCTCAATCCACTATCTCAGCACAAGATATATAAACAGACAATACATTACGAATGACTGCTCATAATGGTATGTGTTCAGAACAAAGCTCTTTTGTACAACACACACTCCAAAATACTACCAGTCCAAGACTAAATGTTTGGACACCCTTGCTAATAAAAGAGTTGTCTTCATTTTTTCTATTTTCAACTATTTTAGAATAATAAGGAAGTCATTTACACTATGGAATTGCACATTTGGAATTATGCAGTGACCAAGAAAAGTGTTAAACAAATCAAAATGAGTTCAATTTCAAATTCAGAACAGTATTCTTGATGAAGATTTGTCCTCAACCAGCTTCTTGATGGCGGTTCACCCAGGAGACTGTCCCAAGTAAACCAAGCTCCCCACCAAGCTCATTTCACTATATGTTTGTGTACAAAATGCTTATAAAAATTATTTTTTTTACATTTCTTTTAGAAACAAATTTAAACTATAAGGCTTTATCAAAATATCTTTAGGACAGAATATTAAATCATATGTCCAAATGTTTAACTGGTAGTATTAGACAACAGTCAAACACAACAAAACACACCCGAAAAAAGCCTAACAGGTTTAGTGTATCAAAACGAAAGAAATGGTGTAAAATGTTTTTCAAATTATTAAAAAAAAATTGGAATGAATACCAATATATTATAAATAATCAAATTAACTGTCAAATACTTTTCCATTAAGAGTAGTTCTTAACAGTGGTGGAAAGTGTACAGAACATGGTGACTTAAAATATAAAAGTACTGCCACTGTTGTAATAATTTACTTGAGAAAAATTAGTGATCAAGGAAATTATTCAAGTAAGAGTAAATAAGTCATCTGATGAAAAGCTACTTGGTAATCACTTTACAAATACTCATACGTATGTCTAAAATTGACACAACAAATCCGAAAATGCTCTATTCTATTCTTATGTTAACTAACCAAGTGAGCTACGCTACACAGTATATAAATAAAGGTAAAATTAGCTGGATTGCTATCTTAGCTAAATGTTTTGGAGTTTCTGTAGGTCGCCATGTTTGTTAGCTAGCTAGCTCATGCTAATTCAGACATGTTTCTAGTTATGTTGTTAGCTATCTAGCAAATATGCTCCCTACACATTACCCTAGTGTTACCTATAGGCTATAGCAGCACTATAACACCATATCTACCAAGCATCGACATGACATCTTAAGTTTAATACAGAGCTTTCATACTGTATTTTATGCTGCTTTTGACTAAGCATTTAATGTAGCAGTTAAATTTTTATTAAACTCAAGTAAAAGTACAACGATTTAATTATTCTCAAAAAGTGCCATTACCGTGATCTGTGTAATCAAGTACTATAATGATAGTACATGTAGTTTGCTCCTTTCCACCCCTGATTATTAAGAAGAAGCAGGTAGCACATACAAAAATAGGTAAAAATATGAGAACATGAAATTAAGCACTGATAAGGTGCTGTGAATAAATGGCTAATAAATCAATAGAATCTGAATGAACTCTATTTTATCACTAGACGTCCATATTTTTTACACTGTGGAGAAAATGAGTTGAATAGCCTGACACCGCCTATGTCCTTATCTAAGTGCAGTGGTCACAGTGATATGCTTCCAGGTCCTATTGTGTTGACTTTATGGTACAGGAGTCATTCAGTGGCCCTGCTGTTTATATGCCCAGGGCCGTTTCTCCGCTCTTCCTCGTCTTTCTCTTTCTCTCCTGTCCTTCATTCTCTGTTTCAGGAGCATATGTGACAGGGGTGTGCTCTGCTAATTAGAGGGCTCTTTTGTTTGCCGGTATCTCCTTTGGCCGCTCTTGTTGTTGTGTGCTTTGTCGGTGGAGTATCTCTAAGAGTCCTGTCATCCTAACAGAAGGTTTTTATTGGGTCCTTAATGAGTTTACCTCGGGTGGTCTCTCCTACAGACTGCCACCTCTGACTCTTTCAGCCCCAGCAGTCCTGTGCAGAGCCAGATTTCAGCTGCTGCAATCTTATCTCTCTCATTCAGCAAACATGACTAAATGAATGTGTTTGAGCGTATGCAAATTTGTATAAAGACACTCACAGGTCCACTGATAAAGCTAAAACATGTAGTGTAAATAGAGAGCGGTATTGAGACAGATATCTTTCTGTGGATTTCACAACATTTATGACCATTAAAGGTCACACAATCACTATAGGACAAGCTCTTATAGAACTAAAGTGTATAGCCTTACTTAAGATGTTAACCTTTAAATTAAACCGATGAGATCATATTTTTAATGTCAACTGACTGAAACTTTGGTCTCGGTGGAAAATGGCACGTGCGCTGATTCCAAATGCTGCTGACTGACACCGAATGTTCTTATCTCCCTCAGTGGACATCTCCTTTCCAGCACCTGCTCCTATAGAGAATGGGCGGTCATGGAAGTCATGTCCTGTGTGTACCATACACCTTCTGAGGTCAGAGGTCAAGCATTGACCAGTGGGGTCAAGCTGTCTCCGAGTGATGCTGATCTTCGTTTGCTCTGTTATAACAGGACCTGGAAAAAAGAGCACATGCTGACAGGGGGGAATCAAGCCCCACTGTGACCCTTGTCACTCTGATGTCTTTGTCAGTGTGAAATATAATTACTCAGCATTAATAAGCATGAAGTTAGATTTCAGCAGAGACTGGTGTTTGAAACAGCAGACTTGTTCCATTAAAATGTAATTAATTAATATAGAAATGCATCAAAAATCATTTTAATTTGCAGGCTTGTGAAGGCTTTTTAATGCAGTGTAGTTTGTATGTGTGTCTCGCATGAGCTATGAGAGGGCGCAAGTGCTATTAAGTGTTGATTGTTTTAGGGTTTGTTTGTTTTTTAAGAATAATCACACAAGGAACATTTGAAGTGTGAATGGAAATTTTCACAGCGACAAGTCAGCTGCTGATGGTTGCAACATATCACTAATTTGCTCTTTGTAACAGATGAAACCCTACACAGTCCGATGTATAGTTTCTATACGACTAGGACTATTTGCATACAGATGCCCAGACAGTCTTACTATAGAGCTGAAAGTGGTGGGGGAAGGGCAGTGCAGGCCTGATGATGGGCCAAGGCAAGAGACTTGCTGACTAGCTCATCATTTGTAGCTATGGTTCTTAGCGTCATGATGACCTTCTTGTCACCAGAAAGGCACAGGTGCCATCTCGATTACCATGGATATTTCAGAGAGAGATGGTGGGGGGACACATTTGAGTGTTTCATTGATTGCCCTCTCCCTCTCAAAATGCTATTAGTACTTTTGGGATCATTAAATTTAACGGGGCTGGCGATGCAGGATTATGTAATTGCATAGCTGAGACTTACCGCAGATGGGATAAGTGTTGAAAGGCGTGCGTGTTGTGGGGGTGAAGTTATTCATTATACTGGGGGGGGGTGGAGGGGTAAATTGACTAATCAAGCCTTGACTTGTGTCCAGAAAGTGAGTGTGTTTAATTAGTGGAGAAGACTGGGGGGCTGCAGGAGCAGGTGGAGGAGAAGCAAGAGATGAAGGGAGATTGTCTTGTGCAAAGAGAGCAAGCAGGAGGGGCTGAGAAGCCTGAAAGGAGCTTGTCCCCTGCTTCTTCAGACACTTTTGTCTTATTCTCTCCCTGAGACAAGAAAACCTATACTTTACGACATCTGCTAGGCTGATTTTCCCAGAGCTTAACAGCTCAAAGGGCTTAGCACAAAATCATCATCTTGGCATGGTTGTAGTTCAGAACTTTTTTTTTTTTTTTTTTTAAACTCTGTAAGTTCATATGGCGGTTTTGGAGACAATGAAAACGTACCCTGTCCTCATTTGTGTCAAGTTGGTAAGCTGAATAATAAATAAGTTATCTGTTACTTTTGCTCAAGGTAGAATTTCATTGTACATCCACAAGTTACCATATAGCATTTTTCATGACAAACATTGCACCTTTAAATCTGTATTTCCTGCAGTGTTTTTTAAATATAAATGTCTCTATTATCAAACTATTCCATCAGTATGATAATAGAATCTTGGTGTAAACTAATCGTTATTTTTTTAACATTTATTTATTCTATCAACAGTTGCAAGACGTTTCATGTTCATTAAGCTAAATTGACTGTATCTACACAGTATTTTCAACTTTGAACTGTTGTCACTTAAAAAACGCCACTATTATTCACTATCTTTTTAAAGAGACTAGGTGTACTCTCGATATCACCCTCCAGGGTCACAGCTGTGCCAAGTAGCACTTTTTCACACACACACACACACACACACACACACACACACACACACACACACACAGACACACACACACACACACAGACACAAAGCTTATTAAGGGAGCCTGTAGCTCAGTGGCCTGGAAATCAGCCTCTTAGCTCCGCCCCAAAGTGTGGACATCCTTTGTTATTTTAATGATGGCACTGGGTGTGTGTGTGTGTGTGTGTGTATGTGTGTATGTGTGTGTGTGTGTGTGTGTGTGTGTGTGTGAGAGAGAGAGAGAGAGAGAGAGAGAGATTGAGAGAGAGAGAGGTGAGGAAAGAGAGTGAGGTGGAGTCACTGGTTTGGACCTAAACTCCTAGACTGGAAAAAGCCCACACTTATGTGGAGTTCAGCTTTTTTGTCCCCCAAGATATTCTAATAATAATAATAATAATAATAATAATAATAATAATAATAATAATAATAATAAGTATTTGTGTAATTGTATAAAGTTAACGTATATATCATTTTTATGACCCCAATTTATATTGTGTCTGTGTAGCTTATAGTTACCCTGCATTAAAATTGTGTACATATCTTTACGTAGTTACCAATAAATATTGAATTGGTAATTCAATACAGTATGTGTAACAAAAATCATTTCAGTGATAGTTCTACATGTTGTTTACTAATAATTAATTATAATTTAATTATTAATTATTAATAATTTAATTATAATCTTTTCATTACAACAGAAAGCAAACTATGCAACATAAGTGTACTTCTACAGTGAAGTACATTGAAGTAGACTTTTTGTTTTCGTGAATATGAGGACATTTAATACCATTAGCACTTCTGGAAACATTAAATTTACTGAGGCTGGCGTTGTTTTTTTCATTATTGGAACTATTATTTATATATATATATTATTTATATAACATATTGGTGGAATTTTTTCACAAATTTTCTCATTTTCCTTGTGTTTTAAGTCATTAATTTTTTTTTTATTTATTTATTTTTTTTAAACATTTAATGAAATTACAATAAAAAAATTCCAGTTTACAGATTTATAAAAGGGTGGCAAGTACACAGAAGTCTGTGATGAAGTCTGAGAATAAATCAGAAAACAGCAGCTGCTCAGTTTGAGTTCAGTGACTGGAGAGTCTGATAACAAAAGCAAATAAGATGCACACACGTTTATGTGCTTCGCTAGAGTAAGAGTTACAATCTTGTCACTATTTTAATGTGTAACTATTTTAATAGTGTGTATTTGTTGAACATTCATTCTGTTTGAAGCATCAAATGAAATTGCTCTGATTTATACTGAACTACTTAAATAACTAGCCTGTTGATTTATCTGATTACTTTAGAAACTTTTTGGAAACATATAGTCAATTTTAAAATTTGAGCATGGACATATTACTCTTCAGTAGAGACATGTTTTGTTTGTGTCTCTGCCGCATGGAGCTAATTCTTCATCTCTGCAGCTACATGTGTAGAAACAAAGGAGTCTGAAAAGGGCAGCTGTACGCAGACCCACACCCTCACACCTTCATTTCCAAAACTCTTTTTTAAACCAGGCTCTGAAAGCTTTGTAGACTTTTTGCAGGCCTGGTGTCCACTAAGTGTGGATGCCTTAATAAGCGCCCCCTGGCTCTTTCCATGCTTCAGTCCCCCTCCACCCCTCTCTCACTATGGCAACAGCAGGAAGGGGGGTATGCTGGCATCATTATCAGCAGGGCCATCTGTCATGGGGAGCTGAGAGTTTAGCTCATGGACTGGGGATACCTCAGTACCTCAGCACATATGCCTCTGCACTGGGCTAATGGAGGGAGGGAGAGAGAGAGAGAGCACAGATTAAGACTGTGAGAAAAAGAGAGTGACTGAATATCCAGTAATATTGCTTTCAATGGAAATCTTGTTGAATGCTTGATTGGTTGATTAACTGGCTGATCAAGACATCTTTTGAAGTGAGGACTGTCATGACAGAAAAGGAGAAATGTTGTCCACTTCTACTTTTTCAATTATTAACCTGTCTGATTGTGATCATTTGCAGTAGAGTAAGCGTAAAATGCAGTTCCTTTGTGTTAGTTTGATGTTCACAGTTTATGTAGTGCTACATAAGCATGAGTATATATATGCATAATCCATCACTGTTTTTTTAACCAATTTTCAAACTACTGTAAAAAGTTGTATATAGACATGAATATACACAAATTTTACATGAATTTAAGAATTTCTTAGTACTTATAAGGTATGAGCCCTGCTTTAATGACAGTGTGTACTCGAGCTGACACAGACTCTACAAGTTTGTGCAACATCTTATGATCCATGTTAGATCAAATCCACTGCACTGTAAAACCGGATCGTTCATTTAACTCAAAAAAATTTGAGGAAACTAATTACCTCAAAATTTTTAAGTTGATAAATCAATTTCTTGAAGCCAAATACACTTAAATATAACAAAAATTAATTTTAAATTACAAAGTTTGAGTTAAATTTTTGTTATATTTAAGT
>JANDJT010000050.1:18867414-18885623 GCA_024331685.1 Stegophilus panzeri
GTGTGTGTGTGTGTGTGTGTATATAAATATATGTATGTATGTATGTATGTATGTATGTATGTACAAATATATACATACATATATACATTGTATATATACAAATGTACTTATGTACAATATTTTAGTTTCAGTATATAAATCAACTTATATTGACATAAAGTACAGTCCCATCTGAAAGTATTGGAACAGCAAGGCCAATACTTTTGTTTTTGTTCTACACGTGGGTTTGAGCTCAGGACCTCAGCTTTCATTTCCTGATATTTAAATCTGGATGTATTAAACAACTTAGAACATTTCACCTTTGGTGGCAGACCACCCAGGTTGTAGGCGAGCAAAAGTATTGGAACAGATAGACATAAAGTAAATGAAAATAAATAACACTTAATGGTTGGTTGCAAATCCCTTGCTTGCAGTAACTGCATCAAGCCTGTGACTCAGTGACATCAAATTGTTGGATTCTTCTTTTGTGATGCTTTTCCTGGCTTTTCCCCAGTCTCTTTCAGTTGTTGTTTGTTTTGGGTGGGGTTTCTCCCTTCAGTCTCTCTTCAGGAGGTGAAATGCGTGCTCAATTGGGTTAAGGTCTGGTGATTGACTTGGCCACTCTAAAACCTTCCACTTTTTCCCCTGATAAAGTCTTTTGTTGAGTTGGCAGTGTGTTTTGGCTCATTGTCTTACTACATGATAAATTTCTTCCTAATTAGACTGTAAACTGGCTCACAGAATGTTTCTGTAGACTTCTGAATTAATTCTGCTGCTACCATTAATACCTGCATACCATGATGATGAGTTACATCATCAAATAAAGATTAGTGAGCCTGTTCCAGAAGCAGTCACACAAGTCCAAGCCATGACACTACCTTGACCATGCTTGAACGATGAGCTTGTATGTTTTGGATCATGTGCAGACACTTTGTTTCTCCCCACTTTGGCCTTTCCATCAGTTTGGTAGAGGTTAATCCTGATATCAGAACTTTTGTGTCTCATCTCTGTATTTCTTTGCGAATTCCAATTTAGCTTTCCGATTCTTACTGCTGATGCATGGTTTGCATCTTGTGGTATGGCCTCTATATTTTTGCTCTCAAAGTCTTCTTGGAATGGTGGGTAGTGATATCTTCACCCCTGCCCTGTGGAGGTCTGTTGTTTTGGGGTTTTTCTTCACAGCTTTCCGCAATGAAAAAAATAAATAAATAAAATAAATAAATAATTGGCCTTTCTGTTCCAATATTTTCAAAAGGGAACTGTATATTCTGTATAGCAGTTCAAATTAAAATTTTGAGTTTTAAAAATGTTTAATATGAAATCTGTTTCTTTTCATCATAAGTAATCATATGTTTGTTATTTATTATTATTATTATTATTATTATTATTATTATTGTTGTTATTATTATTGTTGTTGTTGTTGTTGTTGTTGTTGTTGTTATTGTTGTTGTTGTTTTTATGATGATGATGATGATGATGATGAAGAAAGGTAGGCCTATACTCTTCTGGAAACTGAATAAAGAACACTGGTGAAACTTTACACAAAAGTTTTCTCTACAACTATTCGGTGTGAGTTGGGACAGATGATTAGAGAAATGGTTCCCCTTTGCCGTATATCTGCTTTTGAACAGAGCCAGCCTGCGCTCTTTTGTTTTCACTTTCAATGGTCTTTGTTTGCTTGTTTGGGGAGCTCTCGAGTTCAGGATCATTCTGATTGGCTCTCCTCTAGGACACCGATGACGCAGGCAGGATCTGATTGGTTGGCACAAAGAAGTCTGTCCCACTCCGGCAAGTTTTTCTCCAAGTTATACTTTGTCTCAGGAAGCAAAGTTGAATGAGTTTGAAAGCTGCGAGAGTGTGAGGAGCAGCCGAATCACAGCCAAGATGAAGCTGTGTAAAACTTTTCTCGGTAAGTAGACTGCTATTTTTATTTAATTTTGTTTTACTTTTACGTTTACCCTAACCCATGCGCTTCCGGGTGTTTAACAATGCATTGGTGTGATTTGACAGAAATGTTTTGGACTGTGTGGTGATTGTGTGATTCCTTAAACACTACACAGGAGCACTAGTAATAATAATTTAAAAAAAAAAAAATATGTAAACTAGCTTGCTACGTCAAAATAGACTGATGTTTTTGGAAATAAAAGTGTCTAGTTATGCTTTTATGGTTTTCTTATGGTGAGCCACATCAACAGTGTAAACAATAGATTGATATTATAATAGTTTATAGCGTCGTAGTGACATTTAAAAAAATACCCTGCCTGTAAAGATTTATGTTTCGTGTATATATATATATATATATATATATTCAGCTATCTTCATCTGTATGCTGCAGGACAGAATCTTAGTTTCATAAAACTTTCACAACACATATGGCCGTCCAGACAGTTCACAAACAAAGGGAACTTTTGTTCCCAGAAGGGATTTTGTGTCTCAACTCTGTGGGGACTTCAGGACACTGCTGTATAGACCCGTTAAAAAGTTTGTATGAGGGAGGGACTTAGATCAGTCCATCTGTCCATGGTGTCGGGGGGTGGTGCAGGCCTATGGGCTCCTTATTCGCTCAGCTGGCACGTATGTAATATTTATACACGGTGCCTGGCCCTGAGAAACAGACCGCGAAGTTAATTGTATGCTGGAGCAAACACGGCTGTCCATCTGTAGCAAGGTTTAGGATGAGACCGGGTTCAACAAAGTTCCAGCTGGTAACCGAAGAACTTTGCCCTGATTAAATATGCAGAAACATGCTGAGGAGGGTTTTTTTTTTTTTTTTTTTTTTTTTTTTTTGGTCACAAGACCGATACTTTCCCCTAAAACATTTTTTTTCTATTTTTATAAAGTTGTTGTAACTCACATCGCATCCAACAGATTTATATCACATATTAACACTCTTAAGTGTGGAGTAATATCGGCATTACATTTTTGGACATTTTATTGTGGTTTCGTTCTCTATTTTAATTTTCTTTTACTCCTTTTTGACCCTCTAACGAGCAGTCAGAATATGCTCACACCCGGAAGAATGCAGTCCTTTTACAGACAATACGGGTATAATTTATTATACCATGCAAAACAGGAACTAGTAGGCCTAATTATAAAGTACAACGTACAAGCATCAAATGGCATCATAATATATACAACTAACAAACATTAAATGAAATTTTGCAAAAATATATTGCACTGTATTTCCCTGTCGCTGTGCTCTATTGCACATAGTTCGTGTTGCTGAATCTAGGCCTACTGTAAATCAAATGTATCACTGCGCATGATCAAGTAGTTCCAGTCCGTGTCCCTGATCATCCTTTTTTAAAGGTCGTAAATTCTTCTCAAAAGAAATTCTTCTCAAAATTATATTCATTCAAAACGGCGGTAGTGCGTCTAATCAGCTGTCTGTAATTTGGTTAAAAAATGATTATCGTTGATGGAAAATAAATAACTTTTTTTCCCTGTCTGGAGTGAACGGTCGTCCAGTGTAGTGTAATATTCCTATTCTCTGTGCACCATTAGAGGAAAAACAGTTCAGTCTCGGTTGTAATGATGCTTTGTGCTTCGGAGGAAGCTGGTGTGTGAAAGAGCTCCTGTCCAAGGTGCTGAAATAAGCTTGAGCTGTCTAGAGTGCTGAACTTTACAAAAATAGCTCACAACTAAAAATATGACCAAGTGCACAATGCTTTATAATCGTGGCTCTGTAAACATGGGAGAAAGATGTGTGTATGATTATTTGTATCATTGTGGATCAGATCATAATTTGGAAATGTCGCGTGCGTCCATTTTACGTTTTAGATCAGGTCAGAGAGATGAGTTTATATGAGATGTGTATATGTTTAAGGTTTGTGTGTATACGCGTGTGTGTGTGTGTGTGTGTGTGTGTGTGTTTATTGGGGGGGGGGGGGGGGGGGGTATGATAGAGCCCACCCCCTCCTGTATTGTACATTTTACTATGATGATGTCACAGCATTGGGTAGAGGAGGGGTGAACAATGGGCCTGTGAGCTAAAGGTAAGTTCATATTATTCTCGCCGTCAAACGTTAAATGGAAATGTTTTGACGCCTATGGGATAATATTCAAACGTCAAAATTGGATATACACGACTAAAATCCTAATATGAAGAGGTTTCGCACGCGTCCTGGTCGGATTATTTACGGTTTCTAACGGTCAAGGCTTCTATGAAAAGGCGAAGCGGAACAGCACTGAAGTTACAGCTACAAAGAGCAAAAGGCCGCTTGTATCTCATCGTCGGAAGCAGAGCCAAGCTTGGGGTAATGTCCTAGCACGATGCGGTTTATTGATGCTGGTTGCAAAAATGGTTGCGTTTTCAGTCGGTTAATCTGCTGCCTATCCGTCGCGCTCGGTTGTTGTCGTCTAATGGACGCCGGCTCCGTAATCTTTTAAAGAGACATGTTTCGACCTGGTTTTCTCCTGCCTCGGTTTCATTCCTCATTTTATTTTTTAAGGAGGAGGCTGGAGTACAGTAATATATTTGGCTAAATAGAAAATACCGGGATATACTATAATACCAACTTTCTATGGGCTATATAGCCTACATATAAAAGGTGTAGGCTAATTAGATAGGATGCAAAAGGTGTAATTAGATAGGATATGTTACTCGTGTGTGATTATTATGTGTCGGAGAAGCCAGATTGTTGGTTTGTTGTGTGCTACTTTCAGAGAAACGGGCCTGAAATAGGCTACTGTCAGTGAATTTGTCCATGACGTGAGCAATGCTAGTTTAAAGTTGAAGGCATCTCTGACAACACAACCAGGTGAAGTTTGTTCAGCGTTGACGGACTTAGTAATATATCTTTAATGTGATTTATGTAACAATATAGAAATGCAGGTGAACGACGAATAAAGAAGTTTAGAGTGCTTTCCAGTTGTTTTTGCATTTTGCCAGAACTTAACCGACTTAAGGGCATTTTACCACTCAAAACGTTTACATTACGTGTTTTATTTTTTTAGTTATTATTCCCAGTTGTTAGAGCTGTATTGTATTATGAATTATATCATAGATCTTGATTTTCCTTAGAGCTCCTCGCTCTTATTTATAGCCTATCTAGCGCTTGTAAATAAACATATTTCGCTGTTGACAGCCTGCATCATGAACATGGGTGTTTTACTAAATGCTCTTTGTGGCCGTGTGGCTATAAAGTAGTTATGGTTCGTGTTTCCATTAGAATACTTGCTTATCTCGATCATGTAGGCTTGGTGTAGGCCTAATGGACTGTTTTTTTTGTTTGTTTTTTGGTTTTTTTCCTGCTCGGATGATGGAAGTAATTTAAAGGCGTGGGCTGCGTCCATTAGCCTACTCTGTTGAAGGCGTACCATTTTAGTATATTATCTTATGATAGTATGGTGTTTTGTTTGCTGTAGAACACAAGCTCGTGAACCATTTTTACAGGTCTGTGCATGTGCATAATATCGCCAGCTTTTATATTTCTTTGTCAGACTACGACATGACAAAAATAATCTAGAGAAAAACACCGAATTATTGCTCAGTTGTTTTGTCTAGTGCATTTAACTGAACCGGAAGTGGCCTGTAGTTGTATGAAGCTTTTGTGTCTTATGGATAATCGCGTGTAAATGTTTTTTGTAACTCATAGGCACATAACATATCCCACTTGGAGACTCTTATGAGCCGTGAGAAATAATTCAAAAACTTTAAAGGACAAAAAGTGTGTGTGCGTGTGTGTGTGTGTGTGTGTGTGTGTGTGTGTGTAATTGAGGCAAATTTCTCTGGGGACACCCCCCACCACCCCTTCATGAGAGCACCAGGTGCCAGCAGAAACCAAATCGGAGTGCTACGTAATAATGGCCGAATGGAACAGCTGGCTCGCGTTCGCAGAGCTGTTCATTCACAACACACAGAACGAGTTCCATTCAGAAGTGCGCGTGCACTACATGTTCCACCACCCGCAGAGGCCACGCCCTCCCCAGTAACAACCCGGAAGAGTCCTGAACTGTGGCTCTAATGTACTAGTTTAATATAGACGGTTTTTAAATGATGCATAACTGTCGAGTGTGTTCCCACTGAGAAATACGCACAAATGTACCTTAGTAGAAAACACTGAGACATTTTTCACACCACACTCTGAGAAATGTCATTTGCATAGCATGCATTTTTAACAATTACTTTCCTTTGTTAATGTTTGAATTTAAAAATCATTCAAATGTTCTTTATTACTACATAGAACATACTATTAAGAAGTAGACTAGGTCATAGTAGCCTATGCAATCTGAGACCCAGCTAAAGTGTGTGATATATCACACAAATATGAAGTCATCGCACACATAAATGACAGTGTCCATAATTGTTCTATTGTTGCATAATCTCAGACATCTTGAGTTAATTTTGACATTATTTTAAGAGTCAAAGGAATTCACAAACATTGAATGGGGTTCATCATACAATAAGTTTACTGTTACCCATTGATATTATTCGAACGTTAATATGATTTGTGCTTAAGAACAACAACCAAAAAAAAAAAAATGCATTTATAGGTGAAAACAAACATGCGAAAATCTCAACTTTGTATTCACAATTTTTTTTTGTTGATACTTGGGATACATGAGTTTAATTTATGTTATTTTGACCACATTCATTGTCCAGCAGTTCCAATCTCAGTTCTCAGACTCTTCCTTTTTGCTGAACCCAACAATCAAGATCCCCAAAATGTACTGGAACTGTAGTGCTAGATGTTGAATAGACAAATCATGCAGCCTTTCAGGGGCCCTCCAATGAGCCGAGAGGAAAATAGTTGCCTCTAGTCACAAATGCACATACACACATACACACTGACTCGTGCTTACTGAAGAAACTCATAAAAGTCGACCATTCAAAAATATTTACCAAAGTTTTTCCTACTTTTGCATATTGGTTTGAACGATAAGCTGTGATTGATTGTTTAACCTGCTGTTTTGTAAAGATGTGTTTATGATTATGCTGTCATTGGTTTGTGGCATGGCACTGCTCAGCTGGCTGTAAATAGCAACATAGCAACAAATAGTTTACATCACATTTTATACATTTATAGTCATGTCTAACGCAACACATTAGGCAAAAAAAAAAACAAGTCTACTAATCATCAGTTTTACATGCTACATATTTTGTCAAATATTCCAGTAATATAAAAGACTGTTCCGTATATATTTTGCTATATAAAACATACTGTACATTATACTTGGTTGAGTAAATACTATTCAATGTGCCACAATATCTTTCCTCTGCTCGTCCTGTAGAGAATGAGTTCCACGGGCAGCTGCTGAGTCAGAGGTGGACAAAAGGGGATCGGATCAGCAGCTGGGAGAGCAAGAGGAGCAAAAGAATCAAAGTGAGATATAGATACGTTTTCATTATGAGTATGTGGGTATGGATGTTCTGTTTATTCCCCCAGTATAGAACTGCTTCCTTTTCATTTCCTATAATGAGAGCTATCATGCAGTGAATAACCTTGAGTTATTCTTCTTACCCCTTCAGTATTAAGTGCTACAACTTCATTGTAATCTGATATTTTCTAACCCATAATGGCTTTTTGCACTGTTCTCTCTATTTCAAATTATTATTATTATTCAATTTTGCTCTTTTTTCTTCCAAATCATTGCTTTCCTTATGCACTGAGTATTTCTTTCTTATACTTTCTCTCCCACATCCTCTCCCTAATCCTCTTGCTAGGTCATGTTATGCATCTCAAAGGAACTCATTGGAAGTGTATTATTGATTTTTGCTGTTTCACAGAGTTTAAAGGATACAACGAGCCACTCTAGTTACTTTAGCATCTCACTGCTCAGCGAACATGAGATATTTCACTGAAGGAGGAAAAAATAGAGATCCTGTCATAAGAAATTTTGTTCTAAATGTAGAAGTAATAACAAATGACACAGAGAATGAGACTGTGAAATTATAGCAAAAAATGATAATAAGCTGAGGTATTAAGTGCAAATGTTTGTATTTTCGTGTATTCTAGATGAGCCAAGACACAGAGGAGAAAAGGACACGGACCCGTTCCAAAGGCATCAGAGGTGAGGCTAGTTCACTATATGTAACGTGATGCGGGAAACCAAAGACATATCTTCGATCTGTCTGGCCTATTTATGTGAAACCCATGATATTTGCATGCGATGTGATATATGTACTAATGTTTTTAGTAATAAAATATGAGGAATGTCTTTTCTCTTTTCTCTTTTTTAGTTCCTCTTGAGCTTGTGGGACAAGAATACAGGTGTGTTGGTTTTTCTTTTTATAACTTGCAGGTTTCATGTTATTCTATACCAATTTTATATAGATTAAACATACTGAATGAATATTATCATTAAACAAACAATTACATTTTTCTATCCCTTTAGTTGTCCGACTCCAGGATGTGATGGTTTGGGTCATGTCAGTGGAAAATATGCTCGACACAGAAGGTACAATTAAATGAAATGTTAAGCCTTTGATAATGTCAAATTAAGTTGATACAAACGACTTTCATACTAATGACTGTTGTTGTTTTTTTGTTCATCCCATAGTGTATTGGGTTGCCCATTAGCAAAAAAAAGGAAACTCCAGGAAGCAGAAGAGAACCAGTCAGTCTCTAAGAAGAGGCCGAATCCCCTGAAGCTGGCAATGGATGATGGGTTCAATGCAGACAGTGATACAAACAGTGAAACTGAACCAAAGGATGAAGCAGTAGAGTCCGACGAAGACACAGCAGAGAAAGAGGAAGAGCCTAAGAAGGAGGATCATACATCAGACTTGCCATTGCCAGGTAGGAAATACGATCATTAGGTTTTGCCAATTAGTTAATCATAGTGTGATTATTATTCCCTCAGTCTTCATTTATCTAATCATACACTTGTTTCTACAGAAGTCATTTCACAAGAGGAACCTGAAGATAAAAACACAGAAGTCAAAGACATTTCTATTCCAGCATCTGAAGAGGAGTCTAAAAAAGAACACCTTGAGCCTGAAGCGACTCCCATCCAACAAGTGACTGTGGAGACTGAAAGCGATGAGGGCCTTCAAGTTGCTGCAGAGATCCAGGCTGGAGAAGAGGAGGAGGGAGATGGAGCAGAAGAGATGACAGAAGAAGAAAGAATGACTCAGCAGCTAAAAGCCACTGATGACCCTGAGCAGATATCAGAAGAAGATGGTGAGGAAGAAGAAGAAAATGATGAGGAAAATGAGACCCAGTGCTCAAGTCAGAAGAACAATTCAGACCACCAATACTTCAGTGGAGACTTCAACAAAGTCCAGGCCAAAGAAACTGATGAGAAATTGAACGATCAGGAAGATGATATTGATGAAATGGAAGAGGAGGAGGAGGAGGAGGAGGAGGAAGAGGAGCAGGAACAGGTAGAGCCCAGACCCTCTCCCAGCACTGTAGCCACCAGCTTCTCAGCTCAGGTATCAGAACCAGATGCCATGATGAATAGTGGTGAGAAACCAGACACTCATTTAAGTGAGGACGAGGAAGAAGAGGAAGAATATGAAGAGGAGCGAGAAGATGCATCTAACAAAGCCTCACCCACAGTGGTCATAGAGTTGCAATCTGATGATGAGGAAGAGGTTGAAGAGGAAGAAGAGGATGATGGTGAGGATGAAGGGGAGGAAGAGGTAGATGAAGCAGAAGATGAGGAAATGGACAGCGTGTCTCACAGGTCAGAGGTGACGGATGAGTCTGAGACATATGACATGACACGGGGAAATCTGGGGCTGCTAGAGCAGGCCATCGCACTGAAGGCTGAGCAGACAGCACGCAGTTCTGAGGAGAGTCGCTCTCCAGAGCAGCAGAGCTACCACAGTGCAGATGAGAGGAGCAGCAAGATGGCTGAAAACACACCACGCAGAGGATACTATGGTAAAGGTACAGTCAGCACACATCATGCTCTTTAACCATGGCTGGGAGTTCAAAAATTGGCCATTCGCTCCAAGTCAAAGGATGACATTACTTGCTCTCATGTCAATGAGAACAACGCTAGCCAATTGTTAGCATCTGTATGCTGAAGAGGGTAGTTAGTGCTTTCCTCCAAGTGTGTTCAGCTGCCCTGTGACATAGCACGAGCTGCACTTTGAAACGATGCAGAGCCTTGCCTCATGTGTCTTGGAGGAAGCACATACTATCCTTTACCTTTCCTGGTTGGAAGCTAGTGTATGATAAGGAACAGTTAGCAAGTGGATGGAAATTGGCAAAATTGGTAAAAATCCCATCTTTATAAGCACTCCATTACTGCTACATTCCACAGAGCATGCAAGATTTCAGGACTCCCAGACTTACATATCTTACTCTAATAAGGCCAGGGTAGCTTTGTCGTTAAGGGTTTGTGCTAGTGGCCTGAAGGATATGAATTCAAATCCTACAATTGTCATACTGTACCACACTACTGAGGCCTTGAGAAAAACTCTAGAGGCATTGAGGCACACAATAGCCGACTCTGAGCTCCGACTCAAACTTTCTTCTAGTTGCACTATGTGAATTGCTGAAGCATTCCAGAAACACCTTCAGCATTTTCAAGTCATGGAGCTAAAACTGTTACATTCTACAGCATTGCTTTTAAATTATTCAAATAGTACTTTTGAACAAGAGACCTTGATGTACGTTTGTGCTCTGCTCTTTCCTTCCTGCACCACTTTCATCATAGAAGGGTCCAGATCAGAGAAGAAGGAAGTAAAGTGTCCAACACCAGGATGTGATGGGACAGGTCATGTGACTGGACTGTACCCTCACCATCGAAGCCTTTCTGGGTGCCCGCATAAGGACAGGGTACCACCTGAAAGTATGTACAGTAACAAATACACACTCTCTTATGTATTACTAATATGAATATACCTATTATTATATTGTACCTCCTCTGTTAGATTGATTTCATACTGACCATGACATATTTTGTCATCTGCATAGTCTTAGCCATGCATGAGAATGTGCTGAAATGTCCAACACCTGGATGCAATGGCCAAGGCCATGTCAACAGCAACCGTAACACACATCGCAGGTACTATTCCTCAGTCTGTCAGTCAATATTATCAGTGAATAGTTGGTCAACTTGCATTAACAATCCTAATAAACAGTATTATTTACATTCAAATTGTTCTATTTTCAGTTTATCCGGCTGCCCAATTGCTGCTGCAGGGAAACACTCAAAGAATTATGAGAAGCCATCTCAGACCCAGGCTTCAGTCAGTGAGCAAGCTGTTGGTGGCTCTAATTCAGACCGAGTACTCAGGTAAGCTGTCTGCTCAACACTGATCTCTTCTGTATACCATCTTAAGATGTAGATCATAAAATGAATTAAGAAAAGGGGGGAATTTCAAGTGTTTTGGTTAAAAATTGTTTTTATCATCTCTTCTATAGGCCCATGTGTTTTGTGAAGCAGTTGGAGATCCCTCAGTATGGTAGCTACAGGCCTAATGTGGGACCGGCCACTCCACGAGCCAACCTGGCAAAGGAGTTAGAGAAGTACTCCAAGGTGTCCTTTGACTATGCAAGCTTTGATGTGCAGGTGTTTGGGAAGCGCATGCTTGCCCCAAAGATGCCTGCCAGTGAAACCTCACCTAAAGCCTTCAAATGTAAGTTTACTTTACCACTTTAGCCAGTTTCACTGAAGCAGTGACCTCAGCATGTCATGACATCCTATGGCATCTAACAATGTAGTTCATTCATAGTAGTTTTTTAATTCACAGTAGATTTTATGTATGTTCATGTCACTGTATTGATTCACAGCAAAACAATTCCCTGAAGCTTCCTCCCCGAACCAGAACTTATCTGGAGGCTACACCAAGAGCAGCTCTTCCTCCACGTCCAGCGGATATGATTATACCCACGATGCCGAGGCTGCACACATGGCTGCCACTGCCATCCTTAACTTGTCCACACGCTGCTGGGAAAGGCCAGAGAACCTCAGCACCAAACATCAGGACCAGACCAGCAAAGTATGGAGCCACACTTGCACATTGCATAAACTGGAGTACACTGTAGTCCTCTTAAGATGCTGTCAAATTTGACCATTTTCATAGATTTCATTTATGTTGGTTGAATTTTCCACAGGATTTGGATATTGAGGTTGATGAGAATGGCACCTTGGACCTCAGCATGAAGAAACCCAAAAGAGAGGGTGTGAGGTCACCTGACCCTTCTTCCTCATCGTCATCTTCCTCACAACAGCATGGAGTCACCTCACCTCACTCAGGCCACGCCTACAAAATAGAAGAGTGGGAGGGGCCAATAGACTACACCAAGACCACCCGACAGAAGGAGGAGGAGCCTGAGGAGGTTATTGTTCTTCCATTTACTATTAGCTACTAATAATAATAGATGTCAGTAGTTACAGTAGTACAAATTATAATAGTCAAATACTCTGTACTTTATAGCGAGTTGGTCCTACTGAACCAACTTTAAGCTTTATCTAATTTATTCATTGTGACCCATGTTTTGACTTGCAGGTGGATTACGCCACTCAGTCTTATGCTTCTTCTGATGGAGAGGATGATGATGTAACACAAGAGGGTCTGGAGGACAGGAAGTACCCTGGTGAGGTCACCACTTCCAGCTTTAAGGTTAAGCTCCCATCCAAGGACAACAAGAAAGAGCTCCTGCTGTAAGTGTCCTCTTTACAGTCAGCAAAATAAAAGTAACATAGAATGGGATGGGTCTGAAATCGTTAACTTCTACTGAACCATAACACCATGTTTAACTTTGTCTAGATGTCCCACCCCAGGATGTGATGGCAGTGGTCATATAACAGGAAACTATGCATCTCACCGCAGGTATAACCCAAACTATACGGTAGCTCTGGTGCTTACTAATCCTATGCCTATTCTCAGGAAAGCATGCCTTTCTCTCTCACCCTAACACTGTACTAAACCTTTCCCATCTCTGTCTGTGGCACATGTGAGCAACATAAATAAATGCATCAATAGCATGCATTTTCTGTTTACTCTGGCTATTACTACTTATACAATAATACTATACAAAACAGCAACATCGGTTATGACCATTCGTTGAAGAGCAGAAGCAAACCTAATCATACTCCCATTCGTTGAAGAGCAGAAGCAAACCTAATCATACTCCCAGAATTATACCAAATCTTCCTTTTCTATCTTACACAATTTCTCTTTTGTCTTGTCTTTCTTCTTCTGCTCTGCATTATTCTTCCAGTCTCTCTGGGTGTCCTCTTGCTGATAAAAGTCTTCGGACCCTCATGGCTGCCCACACTGGTGAACTCAAGTATGTCTATGCTGATCTTCCCTCTAATGAGTCCTTGCACGTTGCTTTTACTGCTTAACTGTACTGTATACTGCTGTTTCTACTGAATTCTTTAATACAGTCTAAGAATGATGGCACTGTGCTGTAATACCCTTTCTTGTGCACTGAAAACAACCTCAACACTTCTCAGTTATGCTTGTCACTGTTTCTGGTCACTGGTACTTCTACAAAAAGTGCACTCTAAAGAACGCTGGCGTCCCTTAAACTACACTAATATAAAAAGTTTCATTCAGAAAGAATAACACTGAATAATCTTGATTATTCAGAACTGTTCAGTTAAGTGCTTCTCTATCAGATAAGGCTTTTATGACTGCATTGACCTATAAACTCTCTGACCTCCAGATGTCCCACTCCAGGCTGTGATGGATCAGGACACATCACTGGAAACTATGCTTCACACAGGAGGTACATCACTTTTATTAGTCTGTCAGGAGTCTACCGCAAACGGTCTACGCAGAAGAGAATCAGAGAAGCCTTGAGGAAAATGTCGTTTTCAATATCAGAGGCAATATACCCTGCTACATTAGTTTCTAATACTATAATGTAATATTCACATCCATACAGGAAGCTTTTAAGCACCATTCAGACAAAATCCAGTTAGAGCAAAATGCAAATCTGGTATTAACATTGAGCATGGTTTTCACAGTTTGTCTGGCTGTCCTCGTGCAAAGAAGGGAGGAGTGAAAACAACCCCCACCAAGGACGACAAGGAAGATTCAGAGTTGATCAAGTCAGTCCCTTTAATGAAAAACAATCACATCATCTTAATGTTACACCATCAGCACTCTTCAACGCTTACGTTTTATCAAACGTCAATGCCACGGTGCGTGAGTGTGATTCAATCTGAGACTGCTGAGGTTCTATATGATAGTTATTTTAAGGTATTGAGCCATAATGTTTTGAGCCTCAATAAAGTCAAAGCAGATACAAGTTTTCGACTGTATGTAGTATATTGTATGTTTATAGCATTAACTTGTTTTTGACCAAAAGGGGGGAGGGGGACATCAGACAAAACCTTACCAAAATCTCTTTGTGTTAATGTTAGATGCACCATGCAGTTCATGATGTTTGATTTCTGAGGTATCCATTAGTGTAAATATCTTTGTTCAGGTGCCCAGTTCCTGGCTGTGATAGTCTGGGTCATATCAGTGGGAAGTACGCCACTCATCGCAGTGCCTATGGGTGTCCGCTGGCAGCACGCAGACAGAAGGAGGGCCTGATGAACGGCACACCTTTCTCCTGGAAGTCCTTTAAGACAGAGGGCCCTACCTGCCCCACTCCAGGGTGTGACGGCTCAGGCCACGCCAACGGCAGCTTCCTCACTCACCGCAGGTACAGTACATGAGTCTAATAAACGGTTTTGTGCAAGTTATCATAGGTAGTGATACATACTATGAGGATAAAAAGTATATTAGTAAATATATAAATAGAAGTAATATAATAATATATCAAAAGAATATAAAAAATATAAGTAAATCTTAACAGCAGAATGGGATTTGTCGAATTACATTAGTAGCTTGCACTCTAGATCCAAAGCAAGTCATATCACCACAGTGAGTCATATCAACAGTATTGAGACTGCAGAATGTTAAGGGGGTTTTAATCCTGTTCTAATGAAAACGGAAGTATTATGTAACTGTATTTTTCCACCTATATTCCCACAGCTTGTCAGGGTGTCCAAGAGCTTCTGCTAACAAGAAAAGAGCAAGGTTCCCCGGGGATGACTACATCAGCAAGAAATTCAGGGCAAGCGATGGTAAGGCATGAGGACCAATCATTTTGGGATAGGTGTTATTTTTAGTGATCCATCCTGAAGATTTCCTAACGTGCAATGTCTTTTCTCAGTTCTTGATAATGATGAAGACATAAAGCAGCTGAACAAAGAGATCTGTGAGCTCAATGAGTCAAACTCGGAGATGGAGGCAGACATGGCCAACCTACACACGCAGGTCAGTCCGTACTGAGTGAAGTCAGTAACGAAGCTCTTCTTATATTTGCACGTGCAGTTGTCTACCTAAGCAAACACATTCAATAGCATGAATTTAAGGAATTGCTTTTAAAGGCTACAAATAAGGCATTTATGAACAATAATATTGAATCAGTACACCACAAGATATTCAGTTGTTGAATTTGAAAAATGAGAATCTTATAATTCTTTTAATCAATGGGAATTCAGATAAATGTGGTTCATATAAATTCGTTTTTTAAAACTATTTTTTTTTTTAAGAAAATTGTCCACATAGACTTATGGCTTTGGATGCACTCTTGTAGATCTCATCAATGGAGAAGAATCTGAAGAACATGGAGGAGGAAAATAAACTAATTGAAGAGAAAAATGAAGCTCTGTTCATGGAGTTGTCTGGCCTGAGCCAGGCTCTTATCCGTAGTTTGGCCAACATACGCCTCCCGCAGATGGTGAGTAAACTAGAGATCCATAGTACAAAATGACATGTCATCCCAAACACACTGCATACAAAGCAGAGATTCTCCATGTTGTTCACTACCTACTTTATCTAAACTCTGTCAATTACCACTCAAAATATTTGTTTATTAGACAATTATGTATCTGTTAAGAGGTTTTTCTTTCCTTTTCTTTTTTTCTGTGTGTCACTGCATTCTGACACACTATTTAATGCTAGCATAGTCTGCTTTCACTGTTGTATCTTGACATCACTAGCTAATGACTAATTGTGAAGCACAATTAGTGTTTAAAAGCCAGGAAATTTTCAAATATTGAGTAGAAAGATGAAGTCCAACAAATTAGTGGCAACATGATGAAAATGCATGTCCGTTGACATTAAACGGACAATAAGAGCAGCTCTGCTTCTTTCATCAGGTGTCAGCCTAGTCACACAGAATCATGGTTAATGTTCTCCATCCCCCTGCTAGTAACCTGAAAAAATGCACATTACACACCTCAGAGAATGCTTGTACGTCCGTTGCCACCCAGATTGGATTTACCCAATGCAGTAAAATGCAAGAACACAAAAAACTCTGTGTACACTAATTTAGCATTATACAGGGAAGGAATAAGATTGAGGAGGGGTAACTCTTTGTAATTGCTCCTTTTATCTTCAGCAGGAGCCGATCAGTGAACAGAACTTCGATACCTATGTGGACACTCTGACCCACATGTTCAGCAACAAAGAGTGCTATCAGAACCCTGCAAACCGAGCCCTGCTCGAATCCATCAACCAGGCCGTCAAAGGCATTGAGGTTTAAACACCAGCTGGGATCGAACACACAGCAGGAAAGAGCATGAACACCATGAGAACACCAGAACACACTGTGGCTTGTAAAACAGACCAACAATATTTGCGCACTGTTAAAGGACATTCAGGTTTTGTATGTGATGATGAAGAGCACAGCGAGGCCCTGTGCAGTTTAAAGAGATGGACCAAATTCAAAAATCCAATCTTGCTGCTGTACCAGTTCAACATGACCCAAAAAGTCAGTTGGGCACAGTGCTTAAATGGGTTTTTTTTTTGGAGATCACCTCTTATTAGTGACCAGCTCACACCTGTCCCAGTCTGCCTTTCTTACTCTGTTCAGCGAATGGAAGTTGTCATGAACAAGCTGCCAGAGTGTGTGTGTGTGTGTGTGTGTGTGTGTGTGTGTGTGTGTGTGTGGGTACATATATGTGTGCGGTTGACATTTAATGTCTGCAGGTACTTTTAGGATTCCTGGCATCCCCTTTATGGATCACGATTAGGCTGCAGCACTGCTGTTGTTTGTATGATGTGTGATGATGTTGTCTCATATTTGGTGGAAACTGGTTCCCGTCTCATTTAGAAATGGTCATAGTATTTGAAAAACATAGATATTGCACTTCCATAATAGTTTGTAGTTTTGTTATCTTATTGTTATTGTTATTACTATTTAAATTAGATCATTGATATGTTTAATTTATTATTTATTCATGCTTGGGTGATTATTTGGTTTATTTATTTGTCATTGTCTATTTAAGAGCTTATTTATTTTACAACCACAAAATTCTATAAGCAGCTTTTTAACAGTCAATATAAGGAGAAAAGTTGCCCTCTTGTGTTAAGAGGCAATATTTAAAATAATAATAATAAAAAATCCACTGCAAGTGTTTTATAAACCTTCGTATTTATTTCAAAGACAGAGATTTTTAATCTCTTTTTTAAGTGCAAATATTTTTTATCAATTTTTATATTATTTTCTAATATTCTCTTTTATTTAATGAGTTTTGTTTTCCATAAAAGTATTTTGACACCCTCCACAGTGAAGTGGGTTGGACAGATACAGTATGATGTATTTATTATTATTATTATTATTATTATTATTATTATTATTATTATTATTTATGTAATATTTAAGTACAAATTGAATGGCGCTCTTGTTGCAATATTTATTTTGTAAATGTATCTGTGTTAGTGACTGCTGCATATTGATAGACTTTTGTTCATCTGTTGGTGATATAATAAAAGGAAATTCTATCACCTACATCACGTGATCAAACACGCATTTGTTCTTGGAAATGCAAAAAGGTAACAGAAATATGTGGAGTTATTGTGGTTGTAGCATGATTGCGCAGTTATTTTTGCTGACCTCTGCTGGCTGAACAATGAAACTACTGTTGAAGCTATTCCTCTACATTATTTCCTAAGTATGCATGATTCCCTACATGAAGGCTACTAATTTTCCTCCTTTTCTTCCTCTTGCTCCTTTTTTTTTTATCAAGCAAAAGGACACATTTGAATGTTAACTCTTTCACAGTCATGGCGATGGAGAGTTATTTCAAACATGAAAATGTCTGAATGATGTCCAAACCTATGAGGTTACAGTTTGCAAGCGATTATGAGCCGACAACGCGATTATGAGCCGACTCTGTCATGAGCCGATTCTCAGTGAGTTGATAAATATACGCAACTGTCTTTGGTGTATCAAGTGTTAATCTGTATACAAAACCAAGCAAATAGGCCTAAGCAAAAATATATTATTTATTACAGCAATACAATTACAATATAT
>JANDJT010000050.1:18921654-18966779 GCA_024331685.1 Stegophilus panzeri
TATATATTTTAAAGTATGCCATATGAATAAAACATTTCAGGCTGTGCTGTTATTGGAAGTTACAGTAACAGCAACGACCCTATTGTTGATTATTTTCCTATACCAGCATGCTGTCGTTGTTTTATTCCTAACATATTAAACCTATTAAAGATGTTCTGATCGTATTTAGATAAATAACTTGTCGAAGTGCGTTACCTTTGAGGCCTCTGTGAGAATGAGTTTGGAGTCTTTCACCAGACACTGCAGAGGTACAGTCACATCAATGACTCTCGCTCTTTCATGCTTCCTACTGTTGTCCGTCACAAACTTTCCATACCAGGCATTGAGTATGATGAGGCCTGGTAAGAGAAGATACTTAAAAATCTGTTGCAAATGAACATCTGGCATCATTTGTTCATCTTCAGTAAATGCTTTATTCTGTTCAGGGTCAATGTGGGTTAAATGATTGAGGAGTTTATATTTTGGAGGGGAAAGAACCACGTAAAGCTTCGGCAGTTAATGCCGATTTGAACGTTGGAAGAAAATCTTTAATTTTGCCACCACTGCACAATACAGATGCTTTATCTAGGTATAGTAGTCAACAAATTTGGTGTGTGACCACATTAATGATGCTTTGTATTGGTTAGACAATAATTCCAATACTGAAAACACAGAAGACATGTCAGTGATATGACCACAGGAAGCCACTTGCAGGTTTTGAGAATACTTTCTAAAGCAGAGTATCTCCTCTGGGCCAGTTTCCCTATTTCCAACAAACCTGATTCAGCTCAGGAGAGAACAGTTAAACCGTCCATGAAATAGATCATATATGTGTTGGGAGAATGGAAAACATGAACATGCGGTGCAGTGGGCCTTCAGGGTATGGTGTATGTATGGTGGCATAAAAATGTAAAAACTAACCAATGCTAAAACAAAAGTTAACCTACGTTAGCTAGGATATGGTAGTGCTTTTATTATATAATCTACAATGACGCTAAACATTTAACCAGGGAATTCATGACATCGTATATCACAGACGAAACGCTTGTAATTTGAATTGGCTGTAAATCAAAAAACACTTTTTTTTGACACAAACCACATGGACCCATGTTCTCTTACCCATTTTTGACTCCTCAGCTTCAATGATCCTCCGCACAGACTCCTGCATCAGCAGAACCTGAGACACAAGAGTGTGTGCAATAATTTTACCAACAGTCTTTTCTTATTTTGCATTGTTTATTGCAAATACTTGGTCACAAAAGTGCATCAAGTTTAAGGTAGCATTAGAAAGAGCTATTGAGGAAAACTAGACCAGTAGTATATTTTGACATTTTTGCAACTACACATTTAAAGGTACTCTTTCTCTATTTATCAGTCCCTCCAGGATTTAGCGATCTCAGAAATGAACACAAAATCATTGAAACTCCGCAATATTCGCAGGAGCTTGCAATTTTACAAAATTACTGCGGATTTTGCGCAGATTTGGGCCAAGACGAGTCAAATGATGTCGTCATTACAATGCGGGCTCCACAAAATCTTGTATAGACTGATTTATGTCACATTTTTAAGGTTTTGATTCAACTCGCCCTTCTAGAAAGGTTTTGATTAACTTTCTAAACTTGCCTAGGCTATCGACCAAGATCACGATTGCTAGTTAAGGAGCCAGGTTAACAAATGTGGCTGCAGAAATGGATGTGGAATTAAATAAACGTGGGTAGAAATATACACAAATTTCTTATCGAATATGGACATGTTTATTAATGGTATTGTTTTTTTTTTTTAATTATTACATGATAAATGAATAGATGACATTTGCTTTTAGAAAGTGTTTGGCATTTTTCAGTGGAATTTGTATGGACTCTTTACTTTTGGAGGTAGTCTATAGTTTACAGGTCTACATGATGATTAAAGAGTCTTTACAGAACTGTTGTAATGGCTACTGTGTTGACGTTGGGGCTTAAAAGAAAGGTTGTGGCTTGGTCTTTCAGCCACGCATGATGGAGGTACAGTGTGTTATAGCAGCACTGTAGAAAATGTTAATCACCCTGTATATACAGTAGAAAATGTCAAATTTCACAGTGTGAAAGGTTTTTTCCACAGAATTATCACTATGACAAAGTTACTGAGGGACAAATAATAATCTAAATGTATTGCTTCCTTTCACGCTAATCAGAAGGACTGTGATTAAATAGTCCACATTAAGAACATAAGCACTACAACAGTGCCATGTGGACTTACGGCAGACTCTGCCTCTTGCTTCTTCTTGGCAATGTCAGACGAGGCGCTCTCCCGCTGCTTCTCCAGTTCCCTAAAGTGAGAGAGAGGGGGTCACAAGTAAATTAAATACAAACTCAAAAAACAAATGAGCACAAACTGCTTACAAATTCTGTCTCTGTATATTACGAGTGCAATTTCAATGTTATTATCGGTTTCATCTGTGCATAATGAAAACAACTTAGTTTCACGATCTTGAAGATTTTCATGGAGTATGGAGGGGAAACTGGCTTACTGTTCCTTCTGCGCACACATGTAAGGCTTGATAACAAGCCGCTGGATGGCCAAGTAAAATACGAGAGGTCCGACAGTGGCATAGAACACCGCACTGGGAAGGAGCTGGTCTGTCAAGTGGATTGGAAAGAAATATGTCTGGCTGGCTCTGTTCAACCTAAAACATAAAAGTTGTTTTACATGCATGGTGCAAAAATTACTTGAACGATTTTTTTTTTTTTTTAAACCATCAGCTTCATACTTGATCTTGAGGGAAACACCATGCGGCACTCCAACACTGACAGTAGCACCGAGAACACTGTGTCGACTGATCTTAGTCTCAGCACCATACTCCACCACTGTTCCGAAAATGCCTGATCTGTACACAAAGTATGCTTGCATGTGAAAAAAAGGCCTTCAAATCTGAACAGAGTTCACTGTTTATATATTAAGGTAGGTCTAGCAATCTAAATGCAACTGCAACTAATTTTATAATAACAGGGCTCAAACACATACTTAACAGAACCCTTGATCTTGGTCTGGTCATCATCTTGGAATTTGTACTGGTAGCTCATCATAATGAAAGTATGTGGGATCCCCAACTATGACAAGAAATAGACAACAGGATGATATACAGTGCCTTGCATAAGATTTCAGCCCCATTGGAACTTTTCAACATTTGTAGTGTTACAACCTGGAACTAAAACAGACTTAAAATGGGACTATATGTCATGAATGCACACTAAATAACCCCCGATATTTAAACTCTGAAAATAGCAAGCGTTCTGGAGGTTATGGAGTGACTAGTAGTGATTACAAAAAAAAAAAAAAAAAAAAAAAAAAAAAACCCTTAGTGAAATGTATACATTGTTTTTCTTTGCCATGAAAAAAAGACACACACTACAAGTTTGTTTTAATCGAAGCATGCGTACTCAAATGCGGAAAAGTGTGCCAATACTTTAATCTTGAAAATATAGAATGCAGAGTGCAAACTTATGTGAAAATGCTACACAAAGTCACACTTCTGAGGCTAAATCCAAAATGGCGTTGTACACTACAGCACCGGGTAAGACGTTGTGTTGTGTCATGGTATACATTCACCGTCCACTTTATTAGGAACACCTGTAGACCTGCACATTCATGCAGTTATCTAAATCAACCAATCATTTGGCAGCAGCTCAATGCATAAAATCATGCAGATACAGGTCGAGAGTTTCAGTTCATGTTCAAAACAAACATCAGAATGAAGAAAAAGTGTGATTTCCATGACTTTAATCATGATATGATTGTTGATACCAGATGGGCTGGTTTGAGTATTTCATAAACTGCTGATCTCCTGGAGTTTTCACACACAACAGTCTCAGTTCTGCAGGCTGAATGACCAGACTGGTCTGAGTTGACAGGAAGTCTATAGTAACTCAAATAAGCACTCTTTACAACTATGGTGAGCAGAAAAAAAAACACATCTCAGAACGCACAACACATCAAAACTTGAAGTGGATGGGCTACACAGAAGAAGACCACATCAGGTTCCACTCCTGTCAGCCAAGAACAGGAATCTGAGACTATCATGGGCACAGACTCACACAAACTGTACAGTTGAAGTTTAGAAAAAATAATCACATGGTCTTTTTCCAGTCTTCAACTGTCCAGCTTGGGTGAGACTAAAATCTAAAATGACTGGCGGATTGGATAACTGTACAGGTGTTCCTAATAAAGTGGATGGTGAGTGTAATTAGTAAACACAATGAAAAGGAAGCCATTTGGCATTTGTTCTAATTTGAGGATGGTAGATTTGACTTGGATCACTGACAAGAAAACACTACTGGGGGTAAATATCTGAAAATCAATCTGGAACAACTAGTAGTGTGATAATGTTATATCAGTCACTACATTAACAAAGATTACTGTGCTGGAAGAAAAGCAATTCAGGCCCAGAGACGTAATCAGGTCGAGTCTGTGGCACTTCAGCTTGATTAATCAATGCACTATTTCTAGCTCAACTCGCAAGGTACCTGGGCAGATATATTAGCAGAGCCATGCTGAACTGCACTGACTTGTAGAAAAGCATAGATGATCTGTGCCTTGTTGGTGGAGCCGCTCCTCAACAGTTTGTGTATCACCGGCTTTAATAAATTACTGACCTGAACAGCAAACGTGAAGTGGCTGCTCTTCGTGTCTCTCACAATGCTGGAGTTCATGGAAGACTGAGCACCCCAGCGCCACTGTAGGTAGCCCATTGTGTTCTTGTCTAGGTGGCGTGCAAGCACGGTGGTTAAACCTGGACGCACACCACGTGACGAAAACTGCATTGCACACTGAGTGGTCATGAAGCTGAAACAAACACACAGACTGGATTAATGGGCCGAACTAAAATTCATGTGTAGTATCGAACCGTACAACAGTGATTAGACATGATTGTTTGTGTGTCTTGGACAGCTGAATGAGAACCAGTTGTTTTTTTTTAGGTGTTTTAAATAAAACTGTTTTACAGTCAGGGAACACTTTAGTAGCATTTAAAAAAAAAAGAAAGAAAAGAGGAACATTATTTAAATGTGAAATGAATAAATGTTTTTAGTTTCTGAACTGAAGAACCCATTTTTATTATAATAGGTTATCATTAGATTCCAGACACTATTTATAGGCATAATAACTGTAACAATATTAGAAAGTTACAGAACCCCTGGTTAAGCTTCACAGTCCCCACTTTGACAGTCATGTCCATAAAAGTCCCTAAAATAACTTTAGCAGAGCACAAGTGCACCATTTCACTCCTACTCTCATACAACTGCAGTTTGATTTCAAATATCATCAGCTGTTTATCTAACAGGAGTCCGAGGGGATTAGCCATGTTTTTAGATGTGTGTATCAGAAATAAATCAGTATTTTATAATGAAATATTGTATTATACACTAAGGACTGAGAGACATTGGCATGTGCTGGTCTTCGTTAGTCTAGAATGGTGGCGCTGTTGGTTTATCTAAACCGAGACAAAAGAACTTCATAGAGTTGATGAACCATCTACAAATCACAGGAGCTCTTTGTGCAAGGAGAGTTATTTTCAGTTTCTTGTTCTTTGAGAACTTCACTACACTGCTGACATGCATTACTCACCAGCGAGGTGTCAGGTTGCGAAAAATCTTTAACCCAAAGAGAGGACCGTGTGTGTCTCCTGCTCCTAATTCAACCTACAGACAGATATAAGGTGAAAAGTGTTTCGTAATTCCCTGTAACAGTGTTTATTGCAAGTTTGTATTAAAATAGCAAGCAAGCAATGTGCGCACCTCTCCCCAGCCTTTCGCTGATGTCACTCGTCGTAGAGCCAGGCTAATGTTTCCACCGCCGTTGCCATTGTGTGTCGAAAGAGAGCCAGAGAGAATGGCCGTGTCTGACGTCGTCAGAGGGGCCTTGGGGGGAAAAAACCAACAACAACAACAACAAAAAAAAACCATATGCATGTGATAAAATGTCGAAAAAGCAAATCTCACATAATGCCGACAGAACATAGTTACATAAAGACGCTGACTCCGAGTCATCAAAAGACATCTAAGGAGAATTTAAGTAAGGAGATCATGGCGTCATTAGTAAGGAGATCATTAAGGCATCATTAGTAAGGAGATCATGAGACGAGAATGTTTTGAGAAAGTCATAACCGCTAATTGGCTACTACAAGACAAAAAAAAAAAAATCATAACATTGGTTTGGGAAAAATATTTATTTTTTCAATATTCAGAGTGTAGTATTCATTTAGTGGTGTAAGCATCTGATGGAGAAAGGAATATTGAGGAATAATGAATATACAAAGAAAGGATTTCAAGAATACAATCATGTGAAAAAATAAGTACACCCTATGGAAATTGTGTTTTTTTTTTTTTTTTTAACACATATTTGGTCAAGCAAACATTTGATCCTCTTTGAAGCAGTGCCTATTAATAAACTTGATACACTATCAAATGACACATAAAATTTACATTTTGTAGTAATTTTCACAATTTAAATTAACACAAAACAGACCAGTCACATGGAAAAAGTAAGAACACCACTACATTTATCACACCTTCAAATCCATAAAATTAGAATCAGGTGTTGAAGATTGGGTGCCAGTGATTAGAACCTGCTCAGAGAGTGCAGGTGGAACCGGTCTTATTTATACCCCTCTCATATCTAGTGTCTGGTGTTCCATCTGCTATTGAGGTGTGTGGTGTCATTATGCCAAGATCTAAAGAGTTCTGTAAGGCCTTCAGAAAAAGGTTGTGGATGCCTGAGTCTGGCAAGGGGTTTGAAAAGATCTCCAAATCATTTGAAATACATTATTCCACTGTAAGGAAAAACCTTTATAAATGGTGCAGATTTCAAACGACTGCCGATTTGTCACAGACTGGCCGTCCCAACAAATTCAGCAGACCTTCTGATGCAAAAAGAAGTCTTCAAGAATCCCAAAATTTCATCACAGGATCTGGTAAGTCTTGCAACTATTGGTGTCAAATTTGACCTGCATGGGAGGCGTGCAAGGAAAAAGCATTTGCAAGACTACAGTTTGCCAGTGAGCATATAAAGACCAGGCGTTTTGGAATAATGTGCTCTGGACAGACAAAGATAGAGTTGTTTGGCCACAGTAACAGCAGACATGTTTGGCGCAGACCAAAGACAGCTTTTCGGGAGAAGCACCCAATACCAACTGTGAAGCACGGTGGTGGAAATGTTATGGTTTTGGGGTTGCTTCGCTGCCTCAGGGATGGACAGCTTGCATTCATTGATTCAGCTAGGAATTCTGCATCATATCAAAGAGTGCTTGAAGATAACATGAGGCCATCTGTCTGAAAGTTGAAGTTGAACCGAAAGTGGACCTTTCAACAGGATAATGATCCAAAGCACACGAGCAAATCCACCATGGAATGGCTCAAAAAGAAGAAATGGAGGGTTATGGAATGGCCTAGTCAAAGCCCGGATTTGAATCCCATTGAAATGTTTGGGGGGAGGAGGTGAGCTGGGAGAGATTTAAAACGGGCAGTACATGCAAGAAAACCAACAAACATTTTGCAACTGAAAGAATATTTCATGGAAGAGTGGTCAGAGGTTCCAGGACAATTATGCACAACACCTACAAAAAGTTATTTCTGCAAAAGGGAGCAATACTAGCTTCTGAGGCCAAAGGTGTACTTACTTTTCCCCACAGAAGAATATCACATGTATTGATATTTCTGTTGAATAAATGATTGAAAAAGCTCAACTTTATTAATAGACAGTGTTTCAAAGATTATCAAATGTTTGCTTGTCCAAATATGTAAAAAAAAAAAAAAAAAGTGCCAACCATTTCCATGGGGTGTACTTATTTTTTCACATGACTGCAGTAGTTCAAATCAATGTCATACTTTAATTTTGGCTACATCCACTACACCTGTATGAATGAGGGAGTGTACAATTTCAAATTGGGTTATGTTTCATGGAAATGATAAAGATACGATGGTAAATAGATGGTAAATCATATTCGTTTTACCTAAAGAATTTTCAGATCCATACTCCTTCATTAATCAATGTCTCTTTTCTAAACATCTTTGATGAATAAGAGCCATTACACTTGATCACATTTCAGTTTCCACTTCATTTAACAGGATGGCATCGACTCAAATATATAGGTCAATTTTCCCTTTTGAAAAATCACATACCTCTATGGACTGAGATATATGCATCTTGTTAATCTCAATGTTGGGGAAGCCACCAACAGAGAGTTCCTCAAACTCTTCCTCATAGTGATCAAAAAGGTCTGTGGCATCCACACCCACGCTGATTGTCCCCTGCCGGAGAGATGATCAGTAAATCAGTAAAATACAGAAGGCTTGAAGTGAAATAGTCGTTCGGGACAGTAATGAAACCTTAGGGTTGGTCCTCTGCTGAAGTCTTCTCTCCTCTCTCTCTCGCTGAAGACGCTCAAACTCTTCCCGGATCTCAGACGGGGTTCTTTTCCTCTCCACTACCTTAAAAAAATGACAATAGATATATTTTTTAAAAAAGATGTGTATTCACACCAAGGAACATCAACACCTCATTTATCAAACTGAATATGAATTCATCCATCCATCCATCTTCTGTACCCTTTATCCTACACAGTGTCACGGGGAGCCTGGAGTCTATCTCGGGAGACTCGGGGAACAAGGCAGGGGCCATCCTGGACGGGGTGCCAATCCATCCCATGGCACAACTGCACACACCCCAGTTACACACTATGGATAATTTGGAAATGCCAATCAGCCTACAACGCATGTCTTTAGACTAGGGGAGGAAACTGGAGTACCCGAAGGAAACCCTTGAAGCACGGGGAGAACACGCAAACTCCATGCGCACAGGGTGGAGGCGGGGAATCAATCCACCAACCCTGAAGGTATGAGGCAAACATACTAACTACTAAGTCACCTTGCCTCGAATATGAATTCATTTATTTGGAAATTGACTATATTTACATGGACGGTGGTAATCTAATTATTGACCTTATTCTGAATAAGACAATATTGTGATTAAGGTGTTTACATGAGTCGCTTTTAGAATATTCCTTTCATGTCCGGGTTTTACATGTTATAGAACATGGATCGATTAACGGCACACGTCACTACGTCCCCACACCACGCCGTCCGATGTTCCCTCCAGAATTTCACGTATCGACATACAGTTGGTCTTCCTTATGGTACTGTATACAGCTTTGGGTGATTTTAATTTTTAATTTTACGAAAGCTTCAAGTTAATTATTTGTCGTGTTATACGTGCAAATAGACGACTGCTTGAAGCCGTGGGCTGCGTCCCAAACTGCGTACTTACCGACTACATAGTAGCCGAAACACATGTATGTCGCCTACTATATAGCAGGTAAATACACGGTTTCGGACGCAGCCATGCTCTCTTGTTTGCCATAAAACGTTTGAGCGCTGCCGCGTGTGATCGTGTCCCATCACAAAATTCGGTGAAAACTCTCACACGACATTAATAGTGTGATTAAGGTGTGTACACGTCTGTAACGCACGTCGATAATGCGACTAAAATAGGAATACTCTACACGTCTTAATTCGATTTGTGTTTACTTCGAGTATGACTTTAGTCGGATTAAGGTCATCAATAATCGCTGTTTACATGCTAGTTTCTTAATCAGAGTATCGTCTTAATCGAGTTAATATTGGATTATTGTTGTCCATGTAAACGTACTGAATGTTCACAAAAGTAGTTACACAAGAAACATGGTATTCATTAAAAAAAAATAAAAAGGTTGGTTCAGAAAAACAACCGTATCCAGTGAGTGTTCCCGAGTTCCCGAGACTCACTATTGTAAACCGCCATCGATCGGCTTCAAATCATATACTTGACGTGAGTTATTGCAATTTTACATACACATTATTTTGTCAAGTGTAAATACCTTACTTGTACACACACGCACATTTTATTTTTAAAACAATAGTCGGTCATTTCATATTAATGACTTAAAAGATTTGCAAAATCAACAAACTAAGACAAATAAGACTGGCCATTCAATTAGGACAAAAGAAATGGAGCAATATAAAAGGAGGAGTCTAGTAAATCAGTGTGTGTCTCTGGAACGTTTCTGGAACATTTAGTGCACTCTTTCACCATTTAGTCATCATTTTGCTGTTACTGTGAGCATTTCCTTTTATGGTGTTTTGTGGGCGTCGATAAATGTAAATCAGCTGCTCCGTGAACATGCTCAGTTATATACGGGGGATTGTCATCGATCAACATACACACACACAAGCATGAAGAAAAAAAATAATAATCACTATAAATCCGGCAGGAATTTTTAGTTCTCAAACAGCTTTACCAAAAGACTGATGAAAGATTGGCTCATTCTTTCTTTACTAAAACTAAAAAAAAAACAAAAAAAACATTGTTACAGTCAACCCCCATTTGAACCATGACTTACCTCCCATCCTTCCACGCTCAGCCCTCTCTTCCCATACATATCATAGATAGCTCTGGATTGTGGATCACTTAGAACTGCACAGAGAGGGAAATAAAATCACAACAGGGCTGTTCCACTGTGGTACTAAACAAAATAAAACAAAAGAGTAATAAAAACAGTAGGGCAGATAGTAAAAATTGCACCACTGCACAGAAAAATAACCGCTCAAATACTTCCTGTGTGTTTTAAACTCTGTGTAACGGATGAGACACGGGTGAGACGAATGTTTACGCAACACCACCGCTCACCTTCGTATGCTTGGTGCACCAGGTTAAAAAGCTGCTCTGCCTGTCTCTTCAGCTCAGGATCTCTGTGTTTATCAGGGTGGTAGAGCATGCAAAGACGCCGATACGATGCCTTGAGTTCCTCTTGTGTGGCCTGAAAGTACAAGACACGCGTGACTAAAACTTCCACGAAGTACAGATTTTATTTTTTAAAATGTATTTCATTGCATGTTTATATCATGTTTATTGCATGTTTATACACACACACACACAACTAGTGGCCAAGTACATACCCTGCACCGACATTCATTGCCTACTTTATCTGATACACACCATCAAAGTGCAATTTGTAAGTAAACAAAGGTACTTATTGGAGCTCATCATGAACCAGTCGATGAAAAGGGACCACATAAGAGTGATGCGGTAACGTGTGTGGCACTGGTATAAGTGTAGACTGAGATGAGACAAAGTCAACCAATCAAAACAATCCCTCTAACAGCTGCCTATGGTCACTCACTGACGCTGATGAATGGCTAGATGATGATTATCTCACACTGTGTGGAAAAATTAAGTTATATTCTCAAGATGGACTAACAATCTATGTGTCCAGTAAGTATACAGCGAGACTGTTAATGTGACGTCTGTGCCTGAAATAATCAACCAGACAAATAATAATTGGTCAGTGGTGATTCTTTTATATTGAAGGAGCGTGAGCAATAGATGGACTAGTTGGTAACTGTATCTATACAGGGTACCTATATACGTGTACAGGATAACCTGGCTACACCAGTCATGCTTCCAGAAAATACACACAAATTTTGGTTTTTGAACTCTACCAAGATCCCATGTAGGCAAACTGAACTTTCTAGAAGTTTCAAGTTTAGGTTCACATTATGGTTATCACTAGGCCGGTCACGATAATGACATAATCGACTTATCGTACAATAAATGGACATGACCTCGATCGTTTTTACTGACGACGATCTCGCCCATCGGGTTTACATGCATGTGTGTTTACATAAGAATGAACATCAACAACATTAAAGCCATTCGCGCTGCTACTGTCCTCGTGTCTGCTCTAGGGCTGTCGAATTAAAATTCCAACTTCAAATATTCCCCTAATTTAAGATAAAATAAATTTAAAAAAAAGTGCACATTCGATTGCAAAAAACGTGTGCATTCAAATTTAAGATGTGAAGCAAGCACTAGCACAGATTTTAATTAAACCATACTGTTGAAAAAAAAAAAATGACATGCAGGATAAACAACGTACTAACGATGTTTTTTGAAGAAGAAAAATCTAGACAGAATAGTTCTAGTGTTTCAAGTCAATAACGTCGGGGATTGAGTTGCTTAAGCTGCGTGAGCTGAAGCTGAACGCTGAAGGAACAGCGGTAAACTGAAGCGCTTTACTAGCGGGTTAATTAACGTGCCAAAATGCATCCAAAACACATCTGAGATGAATCAGATATATGCATAAACGTACATGAACATAATATTACAACTTATTTCTGCACAAAATGACGTGAATGCAAAGTTAAGCGCTAGGTAGAATGGGTCACGCAGTGAATACGCTCCTTCCGTAACAACGCACTAAAACACGGACAATGAATAACTAAAGCATACAGGATTCACAATATTGTATTACAGCCCCCTTTATGTATTGATTTGGTTGTGTGGTTTTAATTTATTTGCTTCATTTATTTAGGATATTTGAGCTTTTTTTGACATACCAATTCCAGTGTCTGAATATTCTCAAGAATTAAAAGTCCACTGCTCTTTGAAAGGGTGTACTTGCATTATTATGCTATTATATCATCATCATCATCATTATATCAATGGCATAAAATAAAATGACTTTTTATTTTATATGAAAATAAAATAGTCTTAAAATGACTATCATTTATCGCAATTATTTCTAGGACAATATATCGTCCAACAAAAGTAGTTATCGTGACAGGCCTAGTTATCACTCGGTGGACTTTAGTTGAACTGTAATAAACAATCTGCTGCCTTCATGTGCTCTTCAGACAGAGTTATTTCCCAGTCTTTACATACAAAAGAACTGCTAGCATTCCTGAACTGATCTGGGATCTTCCTGACATTTTAGTCTATTGCAGGGGTGTTCAATCTTATCCAGAAAGGGATCGGTGTGGGTGCAGGTTTTCATTGCAACCACACAGGAGCCACACCGGATTCCACTTGTTTTATCAGTCGAGCTTGGCTTTCTACAGACGCGGGTGTGGCTTCTGCTTAGTTGGAATGAAAACCTGCATCCACACCGATCCCTTTCTGGATAAGACTGGACACCCCTGGTCTACTGGAATACTGTATAATACAATAAGCAATAATGCAGTAAGTCCTTCTGAGCCTCTCGAATGGCACATGGCTTCGACTTGACCCATAATCCCTCACGGGAAGGTACAAAGAAATCATGCAACAAGACTCTTGTCTGTACTGCACCCAGATGCTGGAAAGAAGCTGAGTCCTACCTCTTCAACAAACACTCAATTAAAAAAAAAAAAAAAAACCTTGTGCTGTGTGTTTTCGTATGGTACTAAATTCTCTTTCAGCTTGATAATATTCTTAGACCCTGACGTATTTGTACTAGCACTTATATAGCGCCTTTTAACCGTAGCGGTTCTACAAAGCGCTTTACTCATTCACCCATTCACAAACACACTCACATGCAAGGCGCTTGCCTGCCATCGGGAGCAACTTGGGGTTCAGTGTCTTGCCCAAGGACACTTCGGCATGTGGAGGTATGTGGGCCGGGGATCAAACTGCCAATCCTGTGATTTGTGGACACACCTGAGCCACAGCCGCCCCGTATATGAGTATATGATTTCTGATGGAGATTAAAAGGTACTTAAGCAAGTTGCTCAGGATAAGGGCATCTCCCAAATGCTGTAAATGTTCTCCCAGTATCGATGTGGGTTTCCTCCCACCTACAAAAATCATAGCGGTAGGCGGATTGGCCACTCTAAATAGCCCTTAGGTGTGACTGAGTGTGTAGATGAATGTGAACATGGTGCCTTTACGATGGACACAAACCTTAATCAGGATAAAGCGGTTACTGAAAATGAATGAATGAATGAATGAATGTATGTATGAATACAAGTAAACTGCTAATGTTGCTGATTTGCTTTGGTATCTCCCTTAAATTGTATTATACAGGCTGTCCCAAAAGTCTCCGTACACAGGGGAAATTTACACTTTTTAGCAAAATGTCTTCCAAAATTTTTCATACTTAGTTTATATATGTATAAATACATATGTATGATCAGCTTCCTGATCCAGCCATGAGAATGATTTCAATACGTTCTTCTTTTGTCAAAGGCAATTTTAAAGGCTATTTAGTTTATATGTATAAACCGAGTAGCTAGATGGACTTTAAGAAGGCCTTTGACAAAAGAAAAGCGTACTGAAATGATTCTCATAGCTGGTTCAGGAAGCAGTCAAAAGGTTGCGATGGACTTTAACAGGAAACATGGTGAGCACATCGAGCACATAACACACACGACACTGTAGCTAAACTTAATTATGTTTGTCTGTTTGTTTGTGTTTTAACACAATTTATTTTCTATTTTCTATGGCTATTTTCATGGTGAGAAATATCTAAGGGATTCTATATAAGGTTTTTAAAATCTATTTTTCTTAAAAACTATAAAATTGCATTAGGTTTGACTTTGTTAAAAATTCCTTCCTGAGTGTTGTCTGAATAAAAATGGTTTCTCAAGGGGTTAAGATGAGCACAGTCTAATAAAACATGTTTCAAGTATAATGGATTCTGGCAAAAGCTACATGTTGCTGATTCTTCTCATAATCTTAAAAACTTTTGTGTCATCCTGGAGTGACCTATTCGACAGCGGGTGTAGACGATCTGGTCCCAGCGATTAGAAAACAGAGAAACGTTTCCCTTCCAACAATAGGGCTGGTTTCATGGGGTTTGTTCATGGTGCATTGGTCCCACTCAGTTTGCCATTTATTGTTAAGGTATGAGTTTATTATGGGTTTTAGGTCAGTGGGAGGTATTGGACACTTTTTAAAATCCGCTGATAACGCTTCTTTTGCAGCAGTGTCGGTTTCTTCATTTCCCGGGACTCTCGCCAAACTTATTAACAAATTCATAGAGCCTGGAAGTGTTTGGACCGACCGAGAAGCGGACGTCCACGAACATCCACTGACAAAGGCACAGCCTAGCAAACATAGTCCCCTACGTATAGAGACTTTTGAGACAACCGCCATTGTAATATTGTATATTATTTAACCAATGGTTAGATTAGAGATGTTAGCCAGTGTGTGTTACCTGTTTGCTGACTACTAAATAGGTATGTATTTAAGAAAATAATACTGCAAGTGTCCTTTTCTGTAACTGTCTCAGACATCATTATAGAGTCATGTGTAGTAACAAATAAAAATACTAATTATAATAATAATAATAATAATAATAATAAATTAGATGTGTAGAATTTGTAGTTTTTGAAGCAGACTTCAGATCGGAAACGTTTATCAACGATAAATTCGACAGCAAGTGAAGGCAGCACGACTTTAACACCAGTCCCTCGTGTAACGACAGAATTAACTAAACGACCTAAAGCCTTAATGACGTTAAAGACAGAGGCAACGTTAGACAACATGCACCGCATGTTATTACATTTCGTTTTGAGAAGTTTGCAGGGAAGAACTATCTAGAAACTAACGACACCCGACTTTCATTTCGAGGCTCGCGGTAACGAAAGTAACTCTGCGCTAGCTTTATAGCACGCTAGCATAACTTTGTGTAAAGGCTTTAAAACAAACCTAGCGAAAGCTACACTACTTGCAGGAAGTTTACGGAAAGAGAACCCGATAGTTCAAAAGTCACCTATTTGTATGGCGCGCGTTGAAAAATAAACAGAAATGTCGTTTTTGTAAAGAAGTGTGTACAGTTTAGCTGCAATGAGCAATGATAAGCAAGGGTCACAGTGCTAACGCTTTAGCTCAGTTCACTCTGAATCCAGATTTGCATTAACATTATGCAAAATATTCCCATTCACATGGAACTCAAACTCTCTAATCATATATTCAGAAATAAATAACGTGGATTCCATACCTCCCTCCGCACGTTTAATAGAGAATAGTAATCATCATTATCAATTTCATCCTCCTCCAAGGCCGTCGCCATGTTTACAACCTTTCATCCCGTCTAGCGTCCGTTTTCACACGGATCTGGGAACGTTATCGCCCCCTTCAGGACCGGAGGTGAATTGTTTTTATTTATTATTTCTTTCTTTCTTTAACATGCTGAATAAACTGTTTTCAAGTAACTGCTCTCTATATATGTGAAATATAATCCCAGAGACGAGACAAAGCGTATTAAACTGTGCTCTAAACTTTATGTGCACTTTATATAATCGACGCCGTAATTATTCCTAAATGGAAACGGATTTATTAGTAGCTCCATGCACAGCTTGGTATTTTTTTTATGTACAAATTCTTACCTCTGGAGATCTACAAACACTAAAAGCCTATTCTCAGCGCCTACTCTATTGCACATTAGGATATGCTTTATTATTGGTAGGCTTCTTTAATCTGAAATGATACTTTCATTAATTATGACATGCAGACGGATGAGATGTATTATCTTCATAAACAAACTATTGCTTAAATAGAGAATAAACGAAATGCAAATGAATTAACACACAGGCATAGTTAATTACCAGTGAACATTTCCTACTTGTAAAAAGTAAACAGAATTAAATTAATCTATGCAGCTACAGGCCTAAGTACACTATTTTAAAGCTTTAATTCATTCTGCTGAATGAGAATTAAACCCCACATGATCGTTAAGTGATTACGATTTGATTATGCAGGAACACATTCTTTTTTTTTTCCGACACAGAGAAAACAAGGTCTGGCAAAGCAAAGGTCTTTGCACTTTATCAATTAGGCTACTTTACCACTTCATGACTTTTCTATCGGCAATGAAAAGGTCAGGATCTGGAGAGTGTTCCCATTTCCCATGTTATCAATCGAATGCAAGCAATAAGGATCATATTTTAATGATAGCATTTCACGGTCTATTTTTTGCTGCAGGCAAAGAAACATTTAATTCATTATCTATTAGCTTGCTGCAATTAAAGAATTTTCATTAATCTCTCAGTTGTGTCAGGCCACTTACATAGTCATGAGTGCATTCAACATTAGCAAGGTTTTTCCAGACAATTCAAGAATAATGTAAGTAAACGCAATGTAAAAGTGGATCTACTTAAAAACAAACTAATACTTCTCCTCATCATCATCCTCATCTTCCTCCTCCTCTTTCCCAACATCATCGTCGCCACAACAACAATAACAACAACAATAATAATAGGGGGGCATGGTGGCTCGTACCTCTGGGGTTGGGGGTTCAATTACCGCCACAGCCCTGCGTACCCGGAACTTGCATGTTCTCCAAATGCTTTAGGGGTTTCCTCCACCTGTCCAAAGACATGTATTGTAGGCTGACTAGCATTTTCAAATTGTCCACAGTGTGTGTGATTGTGCCCCGTGATGGGTTGGCACCCCATCCAGGGTGTCCCCCACCCTGTGCCCCAAGTTCCCTGGGATAGGCTCCAGGCTCCACCACAACCCTGTGCAGAATAAGTGGTATGGAAAATAGATGGATAATAATAATAATAATAATATTTTTTAAGTAATTTTTTAAGTATTTTTTTTAGAGTGAAAAGGCCTAGTGTACAGTGTTACAATTCATCCCAAAGCTGTTCTTCCACTCCAACCATGTCTTTATGGAGCTCGCTTTGTGCACAGGTTTGGGCCATTTAGATCCAGCGAAGGGTAATAATTAACCATGTATGGGTGTGATGGCCAGGGCTCAACATACTTTTGACCGTATATATATATATATATATGTATATATATGCTGACCTGCATTATTTGTAATCTGAATTTCGAGGGGAATCTAAAGAGAGACTAAGTTCCAGTTTCATTTAAACATGGACCAGTTGGAACCGTGTTTAAAACCTCCTCCTCTCTCTGTATGAGTCTTTCTCTCTCTGGAGCTGTCCCTTCAGCACCACCTCTGGTATTCTGTCCATTTTTTTCCTCCATTAACCCTATACTGACTATGTATTTCACACAAGCCTACCTCATTACTGCAATTCATTTCCCTCATTAATAAATAATTGAGAATGGTTCCTAATCACACTAAATTTAATTAAAGGGTCTTTAAAGAACACTTTAAAAGAACAGCATTTTCTTAACCTAATCTCTATCTACATCATTTTGTAGGATACTTGATTACTAAGGACATGAATGACCAAAATGTTCTTATACTGGAATGTACCCATACTCAAATCTTACCCATAAGGGATGTCTAATGTAAGTTGGTTGGGGAATAAAACATTAAAAAAATGACAAGGCATGTTGTTTTAGGAAACTATTTGATGACAGGGTGGTGTGATATGGCTTGATGTGAAGTCGATTATTTTCCTATAATAGCACATCCCAAAGTGCTTTATTATTGATATACTACAGTGATTTGCCAATTATTACCAGTTTTAATACATTAATAAATGACACATTGTGCAATTTAAACATTTAATGTTGTGGAACCTCTGCAAGACAAGTTAGTTCCAGTTAACGCTTGCATTATAGCACTTATAAGCAGTCGCTCCTTCGGCAGACTCTCATTTATCTCTCTCTTGAAGTTAATAGGACAAAAACACAGCTTGTCAGAAACCACAAAGTGCAAACCCGTATGTTCTGAAGACGTTCTGTGGGGGAAAACCTACAATGTGCAATGTGCTGATATCGGAGACTCCGTCCATAAATGTTGCGGTACAGGGGCGTAACCTGGCCTGGGCATTCTGGGCTGTAGCCCCAAAGATTTTTTCTTTACCCCTGAATAATTCTCCACTTGGAGCGGTTTGTCACTGCGTAAATAAACATCAGTAAAAGAAGACAGCCTGAAATTTTGTATCTTCAGTGAATGGAGGCGAGGCCAGTCAGACAGGGTTTACAGGAAAATACATGGAAATACTTGTGTGTTATTGGCTGACAGTCTCTCAATTCTGCCAAATGCTAGCTCACACAGTCAGTGTGAGGAAAATTTATATTTTTTTTAACCAATAAATGGGTTGAAACTAATACAGTGACATCCTCTTATCCTGAGCAGGAAAACGAGGTGCGTAAATGGCTATATGAGTTCGTGAATATGTATACGTTACGTGAATATGATATGAGCAGAGCATTAGGACAGATAACGTACTTTACATGGCACTGTAGCAGCTATACCCACAGTGATAGCTTAGTTGTACCTCCCCTTGGCTAGCGACACAAAACTAGCCTAGGCTCATGTTAGACAGCCAAAAAAGTTTTATATTTTATCGGTCTGTTAGTCCTGCAAACACTGATAACACCCGGGGCAAGTTTTATGATTAATCCAACTTTCTGTCCAATTTTCACATTTTTTAAGCAATTAGCCCTCACATGCAAGAAAGAAATTTCTTGCAAATGGTCTAAGTACATTTAAAAAAGTTTTTCGATGGATAAGAATTTGGGCTCAGCCCCGGATGATTAACTGTTCAGCTAACGCCCCTTTTGTGGAACATAAAACTGCACCATATTTTCTTTGTTAAATAGCATTTTAAATCTATTTTTTATAAAAACATATTTATTTATGAGTCTTAGATTATTTTGATTGTCCGCCATATGAATATGAATTACCCTGAAAATGAGATGTTACTATAGAAACTATAACACATTAGAAGCCCATTACGCCCATGAATATATGTCTGTGATTTGAATTACAACCAGCACTATTGTCAGAGCTGCTGTTCATCAAATTCATCAACAGCAGCTTGGTGGTGCTGGGATTTAAACACATGACCTTCAGATCTGTAACTCAAAGTCTCAACCAGTGAGCCACCACAACTTGCTCAACTGTCAGAACTCAAAGTCTGCCAGAAACCTTGCCACTATATTTGTGGCCACTGTATTTTCTGGTATTTTACTGTAATCAAATGCACTACTCTGATTGCCTTGTTTACAGTACAATCATGTAATAAAATCATAAAACAATATTTTGCTTTAAAATAAATACTGTAAATTTGCATAATTTTTTTTAGCAGTGTTGCAATGTCCCCCCGTGTCATCAGTGTGGCACACAAACTCTCACAGTAATAATGAAAACACAGCACCAAGCAACAAATTAGCGGTAGAGTCACTAAACACATATATTTCACTCTAAACATATGTAACGTGGGGGGCTCAGTGGCTTAGTGGTTAGCACGTTTGCCTTGCACCTCCCACCTCCAGCCTGTGAGCGAGGAAACTGCATGTTCTCCAGGGGGTTTCCTCCGGGTACTCCGGCTTCCTCCTCCAGTCCAAAGACATTGTAAACGTTGTAGACTGACTGGCATTTCCAAATTGTCCGTAGTATGTACATGGGTGTGATTATGCCCTGCGACGGGTTGGCACCCCTTGTGCCTCATGTTCCTTGGGATAGGCTCCAGGATCCCCATGCAGCGACCCTGTCTGACAATCGGTATGGAAAAATGGATGGATGGATATGTAATGTGTTTCAGGGTGTACATATTCTTTAATGAAGCACATCTAGATGAATTATATAGAGCCAGTATGTGGACATCGATGTTGCACCATACAAATCTGTAGCCTATATTCTGCATATATTAGGTGGTGCTACCCCTTGCCCCTTTTTGCCACGTCATATCTAATAATAATAATAATAATAATAATAATAATAATAATAATAATACCCCTATTCACTGGTTTAGGGTTTTATCTTAAGCTAACTAAGACAATCTCCAGTGCACATTTGATGGTTTTAAAAGAAGCCTCCTGTGTGCGTTCAGTCTTACGCACTCGTTTGACGGCGCACTGTTCAGGCGCGAGCTCATCCCGGATTGGCTCGTCGTCTCTCTGAGGCGTGGAAGCTGCACCTAAACATCCCTCCGCCGCCCAATTATAGCGAGCGGACTCTTGGAAAGGGAAGTCGTTTTCTCGCCGAGCTCGCAGACCATTTCAGCATCCCGTGGTCAGTCATCATCCCACAGCCAATGGTGGAGAGGGTTGGAGTTGCCTCCCGTTCCGCCGGACCCTCCTCGCGCTGTCCTCGACGTGCACGCGCGTGGTGGTACCCAACGCTCGCGAAGAGGAGGAGGAGGAGGAGGATGTGGCGCGCGGAGGGGAAATGGCTGCCGAAAACAAGCCGGAAGGTAAGAGGCAAAAGCTCGGGGATTGTACAAAAAAAAAAAAAGAAAAGAAAAAAAAGAAAAAAGAAAAGACAAAGAAATGTTTGTTTGTTGTTTACTATTAATGCCAGCAGTGTGAATGGAGTGAAAACATTACGGAGCAGATGGAGGGGACTCGCAACTTGCAAGCCGAGATGCTTCTCGGGTTTCCGCATTTATCCTGACACACTCGTTATTTCTCCACCGAGGCATCATTACCCTAGCCAGCTATGGTAGCTAGCCAGCAATGTGTATTACATTCAAGAAAAAAATCAACTGGAAAAAATGAGAGAGTTAAAAGGAATAAAAAAAGGCGACGCTTTGCCTCGGTGTCTCAGCTCTGAGAGCAAACTTACTGACAGCACCGTGGTCCAGCAATAACTTCTCTTTTATTGATCAAGCTTCTCGGGGTGCACAAAATTGTTCCTAAGTTGCCAATGATGACCCTCAGTGTATTTTATCCACCAAGTCTGGCACTCACATGGCTTAAAAGAGGGCTTGTCTTTAAGAATGGACTTCTAACCTCAGTAGTGTGCTGCTTTCTGTGCTAAAAAGTGATGCTCTATTCCTACAGCATGTGCATGAACTACTGAACTGAAATAACAAATACATAAACTATACCTCTGGGACAGATTTGCATAATGAGTTTTCTATAATGCCACAATGTAAAAAACAACAACAACAAAAAACAAACAAACAAACAAACAAACAAACAAACAAAAAAAACAATTGATGTGCATGTATACAGTAGTTATGTCTTTGGAAAACTTTGTGTTGTCAAGAAGAATGAGGAAGAAGTTGTGTTTCAGCTCAATAAGTAGGATATATACAGAAACTCAGATGTGCAGTTATTTGATCAATTTAATGAAAAAAACAAAACCTTTCCACCTTTCCATTAGCATTGGTATTAGTTTGGTTCCAGAAATAATGATGCTGATATTGATGATTAAGCTCTTCTGACTCCCGGCATGTGTCTAGATCAGGTGTAGAACGCTGTGGCGTACACTGTTCTCGCTAAACGTCTAGGAGAGTCAAACTGAGTCCAGCTAATCTTTATCGTCATAGGTACAATCCGTGTATTTTGGATAAAGTTGACCGTATTTCAAGTGCATAGAAAATTGAATCGATACGAAAAGTAATAATAGGTGAAGGTTGCCTTTTTCCAGCCACAGGGTGGAGACCTTGCGTTAAAAGAAACTTTTCACAGTAAATAAATAAACAAATCAAACGATTGCACAGACAATCGTCACATTATTGCTGTGATATTTGATAAATAACGTGAGCAGTGTTAAACTTGAAGAGTTCGAAAGGACAATCTGAGGAATCCGGTTCTTCCGCACAGTGACCTTATAGTAGAATACTAGGATAAAACAGCACTCATGCATGTATTATTGACTTACTTATTACCTTGTAATTACAGCGCTATAGCTATAAAACCAGCGATCAGGAAATAATAATATGACAGGAGGAAACGTGGGGTGGGTTTGATCCAGCCCACAGGGGGGTGGTATTGAGCTTTGTTAGTCGCCACGGTACACGTCTGTTTTACTATGCACGGCGTGTCAACTGAGACCGGGAGTATTGGAATAAAGAGATATCTACCTTTGTGTTGAAAGCATCACATGGCTCAGGGCTACCCAAGCTTGTTCTCTATTTGTTACAGATGCAAACAAACACATCCGGGCTTGTAACGCACACCACATTCATGTTCTTCCTCCTGTCGCGTTATGGCTGCCACGTGCTTTTTAGAGCGTCTGAGCTGAGACTCCCCTGGCAGAGCAGGTTGAGTTATTTTTGCCGTTCTTGCGAGGTCAGCGTGCAGAGGAGGAACATGTGTCACACACTTACACATGAACGTAGCCGCTCCTGTGGTGTAGATAGAGGTTATATATATATTCTACCCTACTGTTCCAGTTTAATCCTCTAGGCCTACTTAGTAGCAGTGCAGAAAGTGAGTGAAACATTGTGTTGCATATAGTTTTTATACAATTCTTTTCCTTTTGATTACTCTCTGTCCCATAACCTTTTGTCCTTGAAGCAGCACTGTTTGTGTTGAGCGCTGCTCTCCAGGGCTTCAGTATTTCACAGATTTTTTCTTTTTTTTGCACATAAGGACAGGCTGTTCTTTGCTAGAGGCTGCTATGAAAACATGGGTAATATCTCTTAGGTCCCACTGAGTGCTCATGTCCCCTGGTTTGACCCTTCTCGCGTCCAGAGAATCCCATTTGCGCCTCAACACGGTGTTTAATAATAGGGGCTTTAGCAGCTTGTTGGCTATCAGATGAAACATATTTGTTTTTTTTTGTTTTTTGTAAAACTATTTCACACTATGGTTTTTATTAATAATAGCAACTAACAGAATAGCAGTAAAGGACTCTAACTGGATTACAACCAACTGCAAATATAAAGAAAAACACACGTAACCCCTGAAACTCTCTCTCTATATACTGTGATTAAAAGAAAAAGTGGTAAATATGCCAAATCAATACGTTGTATTCATCCTTTTTTTCTTGAATTTGTATTGCCATTTATTCTACTGATATTTCCAAAGTTTGGGGAGAATGGTTCAACAGCACAGGGAAGAAAAAAAAATGCGAGCAGAGATCTACTTCACCCCTTTTATACTTTAGCAGAATATAAAATGAGTTTCTGAGGGAAACATGTTTGACTAAACAGACAGCGTTAGAGTGAAATATGTTCTAACAGTATAAGTCTGTGGAAATAAAATGTCACTGCAAGTGGAGTTATATTTAGCCATGCTTTTATTCCCCTGAACAAATAAACGAAATAACAACAAAAAAAACAAACCATGATTGTGTGTGTGTGGTATGGCTAAGCCTATGTTAATGCTAGCCATCCACTTACTCATCTACTCATCAGCTGAACTAGCCAACAAGCCAGCGCTAACTGATAACTGTCCCTATAAAGAAAGAAAGAAAAATATACTTAGTATATATAGTAAATAAGTAAATTATTTTGAAGAAGAGAAAGAGTCACTGATCTATATATAATAACTGATAGCTCATGACGGCACCAACAGTGAAGCTACTGCGCTGCCATCTTTGTATTCCCTAACATTCTGAACTCACTTTGGGTCGTAATCACTGATCTATATGTATGTATCTATATATATATATATATATAAGAGCAGTGGTCAGAGCTCTGAAGCATAAAACAAATATAAAAATAAAGCGGATATTTGTGTACAGAGAATATTTAACCACATAAATATAATCTCGTTCGCAACGGGGATGATGTGTGTTTCATTTGAGTGTTTTATAGAGATTTCACTCCGTGCTGTTAGAATATCAGCTTTGTGGTCAAAAGGTAAGAACAGAGAGCTTGGCAACAACCGGCGACTAAACACTAAACACTAAACACTAATACTTAAACACTTAAGCACTAAAACATTCGCACTTCAACACCAACACTTCAACACTACTGTAATCTACTGAGGGAAAAGATACGGAAAATAATGACTATTAAACCACTGGGTGTTAAATGATCAGGGATTTTGTACAGCTGTGTGTTATAGTGTATATTAGCTCTGTGTGTATGTGTGTGTGTGTTATCTTTTCCCTCAGTAGATTACAGTAGTGTTGAAGTCTTGGTGTTTAAGTGTGAGTGTTTAAGTGTTTAAGTATTAGTGTTTAGTGTTTAGTGTTTAGCCGCCGGTTGTTGCTAAGCTCACTGTTCTTACCTTTTGACCATAAAGCTGATATTCTAACAGCGTGGAGTGAAATCTCTATAAAACACTATTGGGTACTTTTTGCTTTAAAAACAGGGTATTTATACACTTTGATGTTGTATTTTTACTGTTGATTATTAAAGATTATGATCGTTATCCCCACTGTACATGGTGGCAAGAGTATATTTTCTTGATAATTATCCATTTACCCATGCTAACACTAACTTTCCACTTGCTACTAAGCGAGCTAGCTATTCATTTTCTGAACTAGCCAACAGTGTGTAATACAAGCTCACATAAAAGAATAAAAAGAAGTAAATTATTTTGAAGCTGAGCAGGGATATATTTCCTTGTGTGTTATGACATGATGCTGTTTCTATGGTAACTATGCTAGCATTAGCTTCCCACTTGCTAATAAGCAAGCTAGCTATTCATTTGCTGATCTAGCCAACAGTAACAATGTAGCTCCCATCTAATGACTATCTATATAAAGGTTAAAAAATATATAGGTACATTATTGTAAAGTAGAGAAAGAGTACAATTCCTTGTGTGTTATGTCATGACTAGCATCACCAAAGGAAATGTGCTATGTAACAGTTAAGCTGAAGTGTGTTTTTTTAGAAGTCACCTGGAATTTGTACAGAATGACATATTTTTGAAGGTGAACTCGGACATTAGCATCGTTAGGATTTTTCCATTGGCTTTTGGATTATTGCAGAAAATAAGCTCTGTGACCAACAGAAGTTTAAGAGTCTTACAGGTTTTGTTCATCGACATAATCTTCACAAAGGAACACAACTTTTATGACTTTTATACAAACGGCAGAAGTAAAAAGCTAAGGTCAGTCTATAAACGAACTACACCATGGTCACATGACTTCAACGTCACCACCACTAAGTTTTATAGCACTACAATTTGAAAAAACACTACAATTGGAAAATACTAGAAATTGATAAATCTACAAGTTTGAGTGGGAATAGTTTGCAAGAGCATGAGTATAAACACAATGAGGCTGTAGTAGAGGAGTTTTCCTGTTCGGCGTGATGACGTTTAACGTCCCCGACAACCTCTGTAGTCTCATTTAGCCACTTGTTAACAAGCGCCTTTTTCAAGACAAGCTTAACAAAATCACGAGTGGGGTATTACTGATGTATTTCATGACGTAGAATAAAATGTGAAAATACTTTGAACTTGTGTTAACCCCAGACCTTATTTCAGGCATTTAACCAAAAGCCCATTAAAAAAAACCCCACTGACTTCGGGACGATGGAACTGGACGTGCTAAAATACTAACTCATTTCCGGGTTTTAGGAGTCATTTTTAGAGCAGTCTATTTATACGCAGAAATAAACAGGGATCTTGTCCATATGATTATCTAAAGACAAAAGAAACCTCATCTCAACTGAGCATTCTAGTCTCAGTCCTAGCGAGCCAGGACAGTTTGGTGATTTTTCTGCTTCAAGACACCTGATTCAACTCGCCGGTTAATTATAGGGTTTAGTAAGTGTGTGAAGGAAATCACCAATTAGATGTCTTGTACGAACTTGATATTGGAATTGGCACTATAAAATGTAATAAACACTTAAAATAAGCATTTGAAACGTTGTACTGCTGTGTAATTTGTATAAACAAACCTTACTGAGTACATTTGATTACCAAATTACATTTAGATTGATAAATTTAGATTATAAACTACACAGTAAAGTACGTATTACGTTATTTTCTTTACCTGATTGAATGAATTCCTAAAAACAAGCAGAATATCTCAGAGCTGTGGTAATGATTTATTTTCTAGTACAACCTTGGTATTGATATTAGCTTCAAAAATCTGACGTTGGTCAAGCCCGAGTGGAGCTCCGTTTGGGGATTTATAACTTTGTTAAGTGAATTAGGTCTAACATGGGGGGGGTAGTTATCAGTGCATGCTGTAATGTAGAAACAGATGTGTTTTAACCAGTTGTGATCCCTTACCTGCTTCAGGCAAGCAGTCAGAAATTGTCATTAAAAATCTCGCACAAATGCAAACAAAACCAAACTCCCGTAAAAAAAATCCCCAAAGGATTTCAGAGCTGCATCTTTCCTTGCAGGCTGGAAGAAATGTCTTGAATATTTATTTCTCAACTCTCAGCAGAACCGAGGGCGAGTAGAAGGTGAGGAAAGGGAAGAAATACACAAGCAAACTATCTGACTTTGTGGAATCAATCGGCGCTGTTTCCCAAAAGGCATTATCACTGGAAGGAAGAGTAAACCTAAAATGTTTCTAAACAATTATGATAACACCACAATGCTTTTGGAAAACCCTGTATAAGCAGTTCAGATGCTCCTTCACATCATCTTTTCATTGCATATTCAGAACTTTTCAAATAAATTTTTTATCAGAGTTGCCACATTGATCTTTTGAAGCTGAATTATGTAGTTAGATACTTGATCTTCAGCGCTGGCTCATATACTGTAAATAATAAACAGCGTGTGTTCAGGTCTGCTGTAATGAATACATACACGCTGTCGTCTTCTACAAGATGAAAGAGATTGCTTTTGTACCGTCTCAAAGCCCAAGCTTGAACCCAAATAAAATTCCACATGTCCTCACCACTAGGGAGCAACTTAAGTCAAAGCAATCCCTTCTGGCCCTCTGAACGTGCACAATGAAACAGCGGTGTAGACTTGGTGGAGAGAAGTGAATTTGGCACACTGAACCCGAAAGCCGAATTGAACAGATTGCCTGTGAGAAGTGTTCCTCTGCTCGGAGACGGACGTGTCCGAGATGCATGGGGAGGGAGGCTCGGGTTCAATGCAAGTAACCAGTAACCGTTTTGTGTGTGTGTGTGTGTGTGTGTGTGTGTGTGTGTGTGTGTGTGCATGGGGAGAATGTATGTATGAGAAGGTCTCAATGTTAAGTTGTTGTGCAGTTTACCTAGTCTCTTCTCTTTCTCTGCTTTCTCTTTCCCTGCCTCCGGAAAAGGACTGAAGAAAATTCGTAATCCGGATCGAATGTACAGATCAGCTGTGTGTTATTCCGGCCATGCTGCTCCTAAGGGTGTCAGTGATGACACAGAGATGAACAGTAAGAGCTGGTTATTAATATTGCATCTGTGGCATTGCTCGAAGGGGGCCACTTGCTGGCTGATCTATTATTCATTCATCGATTCATTTATTTACTTCTTGATTTCATTATATCTTCCTCCTTCTCCACTGGGAGTTCCTTCCCAGAGCTTTCTTTGAACCTTGAAGTGTCTTCTTGACAGCAGCATGCTATCAATATCACAAGTCTTGCCATTTGCTAAGAGCTAGACCTGTCCATAAAGACTGCATTACGCCAGACTCTCATGCTATATGCTGCCATCCTCTACGACGCTGACCTTCTAAAACTCGCTACTGCCATCCATCTAAAAGCATGGACTTTATCATGTTGTGTATTGCTAGAGTAGGCAAAGCTGTAGTTGGTTGAAATGATTTGTGAAAACGGCGAGTTAATTTCATTTCGACTGCGAAAACAAATGTTTTCTCTTCAGAACGGAAAAGCTATTTGCCTTTAGATCAATTATGTGTATTAATGCATGTCGACACATAGAACGTTGATTGCTCCATTAGTACTCCAGAAGTCTCCATGCTTAATACGCATCGAGCTGTGCTCCTGCCACCCCTGGAGAATTTGTTGATCTGTGTAATTAAGTGCGTTTATGTTTGCCGTAATTTGGAAAACGGATCCAGATCGCGCTCATCTCCTTGTTGTGCTATTCACTGATTATGCTCTTTCCATTGAGTTCAGTCCTCGTTCATTCAAAGCAGTGTTTTAATGAACGCTCTTCTGGGACTGGAAAGTGAAAGGAAGAAGCTGCTGTTTGCACTCATCCAGACTACAGCTGTGCATTTCTCTGTCTGTCTGTCTGTCTGTCTGTCTGTGTGCACCACATGTATGAGCTTGCTTAAACCAGTCACTGAGATTCCATCCCTCTTGCATGCAGCATGATCTAACCATTCTGCGTGGCTGCTTCTGGCGGCCCAGTTAACACGTGAAGCCTGGAGGTTTTTGTATCGCTAGGACTGTTAAAAAAAAACAAAACAACAAAAAAACAAGCAAACAAACAAAAAAAAACCCCAACCCGTCCTGTCCAAAGCAGGTAAACCACTCATGTGAGTAATTGTGGAAGTGGTTATGATAAGGATAAAGGGCTTTACTGGGGATCTGGCAGTGTGTCCTCTTATTGTCTAATGCGTGTGTGCATGTGGGTGTGCTCTCAGGTCCTCACCTCCTTTCTCCCTGAGATGGGATTTTCATGGATGGGTGAGTTTGGCTAAGCCTGAAAACACATAAGGAGTCGTTGTTGTTGTTTTTTTCTTTTCTTCCTCTCCTCAGTTAAAGTAGATACTTTGAAGCTGAATTATGTCGTTGATTTCAGTTTTTCCAACATTTCTGACTAAATCAGGTGTCTTGATATTAGATTAGAAAAAAAAAAACAAAAACAAAACCTTTATTTAGCGTAACACGTTGAACTTTTAAACATACTTATTAGCCAAGGTTAAACAATGAGGGGTGCGTTGTTTCAATAATTAACCAAGGAACGTTAAAATGAAAACTGGTCATAGTACAGGAATGGTGCAGTGTTTGTAGTGCGCCGAGGACATCCAGGCTTTGAAAGGAAGCATAATGAAAGCCTTTATTTAAATAAGTTCTTTTGCTCCATCAGCCTGTTCATCAAACCTTAAAATATTGACCTTGAAGCCTCAAACACCACGTTGCGGAATGATTTTTTTAATCATATTGAGCAAACATTCAGCCTTTCAAGCAGTGCCTCCAGAGCTGAACAAAATTTACCCTTCCACAAGACAATATCTACAGCTGGTTCCTGTCATGGTCTTGTGATTAATGATGCTCAGAGTCCTGCCAGCCATCCACACACCACAAAACCCCGACATGATATTGGTGTATATATATGTAGGAGTGAAAACTTGGTAAAAGGAAAAAAAAAAAGAAAAAGATCCAGTTATAGACCTTTGACTGACATGTCATCTCTTAAAAGCGATTCTGTACCTAATTTGCTTTGATATGTCTTCCCTCTCAGTAGCAATATGATAGTTCTGGCTTTTGTAGTTAAGCTAAAAGCATGGCTTCGACATTTAATCTAGCCATGTGTTCATTTTCCTGAAAGCCCTCATCGCTTATAGACGAGCCTGTGATCTAGATCTAAAAAGATGGTGCTAATTAAGTGTGTAGTCCGGTGCAATCAAAGCTGTCTTTTAAAAGCAAGTGCATCTATCGAGGAGGCTCATTGATTTTGGCTGTAAGGACAGTGTAGCCTATGTATGTTGAAATTTTAGGCTTTTGAGATGTAGGTATTTATTAGAGCACCCATAATTCATAGCTAGGAGAACCCCTAGCAATTTCCTCTAGCTGATTGGCTCTGATTGCCAGCGTTGTGATTTAGGCAGCTATTGCAACCCGTTCGAGAGGTATGTTCTTCATTAGCAGGGCTGATCACAATCTGGGACGAGTCTCTCTTCTTTCGCCAGACTATTATTACGCTCTACTGTAACATCTGTGAAAGAAAAAAAGCTGCATTGATAATTTAGTCATTGATTTAATTATATGGTAGAAGTGCGGTTTTGTCTTAGATGTTTATTTTATGCAGTGACTTCTGCATTACTGGGTCAATAATAAAACATGAGGGTTTTTTTTAAAATTCATTTTAGATATCCTTTCAAGCCAAAATTAAATATGATAGAAAAATGTTTGTATGTCAGTAAATAAGTGTGACAGTCAAAGTCTCTAGAAGGACTGTGGCAGATTCTCCAAGATGCTCAGTAAAACTTACAGACTAATTTCATTATAAAAAGCACAAAGAGTACCTGAGACTACTGGTGCATTTTTAATGACTAAGGGTTGTCACTCCAACTACTGACTTTGTTTATTTTAGTGTTGTTTATTGCTATATAAAGAATTTTTTAAAATGTAGAAAACGTTTAATTCCACTATTTTCGAAGGCGTCTTTGTTTTCTAACTCGTACAATGTGAGAGACCCATATTGCTGCAGTATAATTGAGTTTTTGATCACTTCATGTTGCTGTAGTAAAAAGAAAAAGATTAACATTATTGCTGGGGTTCGATTTCACGTGTTGTGCTGTGTTCTTTCTTGAGCTAAAACATTAACCGAGCGCTACAGTCCTTGTTTTTAATCTGTCTGCCTGCCCTGATATATAAAGTGTGTATACAGTGCTGAAATATACACTATATGACTAAAAGTATGTGGACACCTGACCATCGCACCCATATGTGGTCCTTCTCCAAAAGTTTAAAGCACACACTTGTCTATAATGCATTTGTATGCTGTAGCATTACAATTTCGCTTCACCGGAAATAAGAGACCCAGACCTGCTCCAGCATGACAATGTCTCTGTGCAGAATGCGAGGTCTATGAAGACATGGTTTGATAAGGTTGGAGTGGAAGAACTCGAATGGCCCGCAATGAGCCCTGACCTCAACCCCACTGAACGCCTTTGGGTTGGGTTGAATTTTAACACCGATTGCACCCCAGACCTCCTCACCCAACATCAGTGCCTGACATCATTAATGCTCTTGTGGCTGAATGAGAACAAATCCCCACAGACACACTCCAAAATCTAGCGGAAAACCTTCCCAGAAGAGTGGAGGTTATTCTTACAAAGGGGTACTAAATCTGGAATGGGATGTTCCACAAACATGTGGCCATATTGTGTATGTCTGTAAGCACATCTTTACAAATATAGTCATTACAATTCTATTATACAGTATATCGTAGAGCAAATGCTACAGTTGTGTACTTCTTTGTAAGTAGCCTTTGTTTGTCATTTACAGCTGTTATAATTTTAATAATGATCATTCTGGATAGATGTGTCGTTTATACTTTTAGCGTAAAATTTCAGCAGCATTAACGCTAAATAGTGATGAAAGCTAACTTACCTGTGGTCATTTGGTTTCCTCGCCTCAGGACTCTGACTCCGCTGTCACAGTCGAAAGGTCAAAGCGACAAACATTCACTTTGGGGCGAGTTCAGATTTGGATGATGATGTCGGCAGCGCAGTCGGCAATGCGATTGGACAATAATTTGACACGTTGTGTTGGTCACTAGTGTGAAGTTATTATTTTTTTAAACACATTTATTGGATAATTTAATGCAATGTGTTGAAATAGTAATAACACAAAAAGTGTGTAGGATATTAACACATCCTTTCTGAGCGTGCTTCTCTAAATAAATCTAACAGTCTGTCTGTGTGAAAGCCGCTACCTCCACCTGAGGTGAATTCAAACAGTCCACACCGAGTTGATTTGACCCAAGGAGCTGGGCTGAGGCGTCGGGGTGGGGAAGGGGTGCACTGATTCAACTGTCAGTGAAAATGACCAAACCACTGACCCAGTGGTTGGGTTACACAAAACTACCCAAAAACTACCCAAGACTGAGAAAATAACCCTATTACATGACCCAAAAGGCTCGGCCCAGTGTTTGGGTAGAAAAAAAGCATTTGTTAGAGTGTATTTTATTTACTTTAATATTTCTTAATAGTTAATATATATTCATATTTATATATTTATTTCATTTAAATAAGTACAGTACGTTTTCATGGTACAGCCAGTACTGTTTACTTTTGTACTAAAGTTCAGCAATATTTTATTTTGAGAGTTATGTTTTCATTCAGTATCACTTTTAAAAACTATCGGTTGATTAATCGATTACTGCCCAGCTTAGTCATCGTTATCGGTAAAATCCAAAAATCGCTCGACCTCTAGTTGATACTGGAGACTCCTTCCAAAAATGCTAAATAAACCCCTCCTAAAAGAAAAGACATGTATTAATGTGTTTATATAGAGTGTGTGCCATACAGCTACCTGTGTAAGAATGCACAGTGTACAAGGAGCACGTTAATATACACTTGTGATTCGCCTCACAGCTGGAACGACTGTCAGAGCTGCTGTTAATCCACACCTTCTGGCCAATCAGATTTGAGAATTCAGCAGCGCTGTGGTATAAGCACATTATAATGAACTGTAGTACACAGCACTTTATAGATGCGGAAAATTATCTTGCAGTCGGGAAGATATCTTTATTTTAGTCCTAATATTGCTTAGTTTTGTTTTTTCTGTGCATCACATTTCTATCATGTGCTTGTGGTGTACAATAATGTACACTGTTAGTATTTGTCAGTAAGCACATGGTCAGTATGCACAGGTCACGCATGTAACCCTGGATGGCCTCATGTGCTCTGTGGGTTTACATAGAGCCCTCACGACATCTTGTAGTATTCTGTTTAATTCAATGTTATTTGTTAGTTACAGTTACATTTATATAGCGCTCTTCTAGACACTCAAAGCACTTAACATAGCGTGTGTGTGGGGGGGCATAAACTCCTCAACTACCACTAGTGTGTAGCATCTGCCTGGATGATGCGATGGCAGCCATAATGTGCCAGAACACCCGCCACACACCAGCTATTATTGGAGAGGACTGAGGGATGTAGCCAATTCAGAGCTGGGGATTATTAGAAGGCCATGATAGAGAAGGAGGAATTTCGCCAGGGGTTATACCCCTACTCTTTTACAATAAGTGTCCTGGGATTTTTAATAACCACAGAGAGTCAGACCACAGACATCCGTTTAATGTCTCATCTGAAAGATGGTGCTGTTTTTACAGTATAGTGTCCCTGTCACTATACTGGGGCAGTAGGACCCACACAGACCACAGGCTTAGTGCCCCCTGCTGGCCTCCCTAATACCACTTCCAACCTTAGTTTTCCCAAGGTCTCCCATCCAGGTCCTGACCAAGCTCAACCCTGCTTAGCTTCAGTGGGAAGCCAGGCGAGAACTGCAGGGAGAACCGCTCTGGTGTAGCACGTTCAAAGCATCTTTACATAAATATATAAATTCCAGTTATAAATTGTACATGTTAAAATTTATCCCTAATGAGCAAGCCAGAGGTGACGATGGCAAGGAAAAACTCCCTGAGACGATACGAGGAAGAAACCTCGAGAGGAACCAGACTCAAAAGGGAACCCATCCTCATCTGTGTGACACCCGGATAGTGTATCTTGTATTATGTGATTCCGTGCACAGCTACAAATCTCATGAATTATTTGTCCTCCCTATATGCTGAAATCTGACAGGTACGCCTACAGAAGGCTATGATGGGGTGCATAAGAATATAGCATCTGTCTGTGATATCCATGGGGTAACGGTAAATTTAGATGACGTGCCAATTTCTGGGAAGCACAAGCCTTTTTTTTAATGTTTTTTTTTGAGAAGCAACTGGCCTGCCAGGTCTTTGTTTAAATTGAGTTCATCAGTTGAGCTGTGGGCGTCAGTAGCTCAGTGGAATGACGGACTGCTAACAAACAGTCCGATGGCTACGGCTCTCCATCATGATGGGAGGTGTGGAGTTGCGATCAAGGATTTGAGTGTCGAAAAAAACGATTCAGGTCTCACCAGAGGATTGGAAGGTGGGGCCTTGTTGTTTTAGCCCATTTTATTGCGTTCATGGTCTTGCATCCTTGATGGATTGATTTAAAAATAACTTTCACTACCACAGTGCCCTGATTATTATTTCAATTCATTTTTCTGGCCCTTTGGTCACAGGAGGCATGCTTTATTAGATTAGTATTGAATGGATCGATACCACAGTTGAGAGTGATTTTTATAACAGCCATCTGTTGTAATGTCAGGTGACTTGCGGGCTACAGGGAGCCGCTTTACATTCTTACGTGTTAGCGTCCATGTGGCGAATTAGCATATGCGTTTGGTATCTAGTCCAGCGTTTATGCGCTGAATATGGAAAAGATTATATTCGCACCATTTAACACTGCCTGAATTGATAAAACATGCTTTTAATATTTTACAACATCCATAATGGTAATCCTGCTTGCAGGGGAAGAACAGAAGGGCTTTGGAGATTGAATAGACTGTTTGATGAATGTAGTAGTACTCTAGCATTACAGCTACACCTCACTGAAGGAGGCAACAATTATAAGTGAATAGTGTCACTCACCGAGCAAGCCACGCAGACAAGGGAGGAGAGAGCGCGAGAAAGAGGGAGAGTTTAGTGTCGTGCGAGATATTGATTTGAGATTTGTTTTTGTCAGCCCTCTCCAGTTTCATGACCTGCTCAAGTCTCCAGGGTGACACCGGCACAAGCTAGCATGACTGATATTGTTAAAGCTGCTAAACAGACTCCTTCAGGAGCAGTATCAGGGATAATCTGGAGGAATTTTTTCCTCCTCCGTCTTCTGGTCAGACATGCTTACCAGGAGATGTAATCAGAAATAACTGGAGCGTTTGGAGACCGTCAGGGTGGATGGAGCATTATGGGTATAAGGAGACATCAGCAATGACTGTTTTTTTTTTTTTTTTTTTTTTTTTTTTTTTTTTTTTTTTTTTTTTTTGGAAAGATCACAGTTTTTGAAGGATGAGGCAAGGACCAAAAAAAAAACTGTTGGATGTTTTTGTGGTTTCACACACACTGACAAGAAGGTCCAAGTTCAAGGAGAGCCACTGATCTGAATCTGATCTCACACGATCTCATGGTGGGGTTTTTCTCCTACCTGTTTTTTTTTCGCAGGAAAGAATCTCTCTTTCTTTTGTGTGGGTGGCAAGCACAAGCAAAAAAAAAAAATATATATATATCCATCCGCTATCTCTCTTCTGTCTTTCTTCATTCTGCTGTTACACTTCTCTTCCATTTCTTCCCATCTTCCTTCTACGATACCCAGTCTGTCTGTCTCTCTTCCTCTTTTTTTTTCACAGGAAGCCACTTTCTCTATATCACAGTCCCCTTCTTTTTTTTTATTTCCTCCCTCTCTGTCATCTCTCACTCTCTGTCTTCCCCGCATTTTCTTTGCCATGTGGGCACGCAGACTCATTCTCCTGATCAGCCCCGACTCTATAATTGGCTGCCTCCCAGCTCAGCTCAGCACTGCACATATAATATAGTGGCATTCCAGTTTCTAATATAGCGGCGTTCCCGTTTCAGCCTGCCTTGCACTTTAGGCTCTAACAACTTGATTGTTTTTCACGGCGAGGGAGACTAAGTTATGCTAATGCTTTCGTGTGTCGTCACTGTTTTTTAGCAAGGAAAACAAAGTGTGTGAGTCAGCAGTGGAGGTTGGCTTGGGTACGGTGGTGTGTGTAACACACATCCACACGAGCAAGCTAATGGCTTCCACTCAGCATCTACAGTTGTAGCTACAGCTGAATCTCTAGAGGAGTCTCCGTCCTCTCGTCGTGTTATTATTTGTGTGTGTTTCTCGACAAGCCGGCCACCGTCTCGTCTCTCTTCCTGTTTTCTTATCCTGTTTGCTCTCAGCTGAATTTTTTTTTTCTTCTCCCCAAGCCCTAACAATGTCACATAAAAGCGTATATGTGTATATCTGTGTATAACTTTTAAAATATAGTATATTCTCTCGTTATTAAATCAAGCAGCATCATGGGGATGAATTAACATTCAGCGCCGCTTCTTATACTCTTAACTTCCAAGCAATAAGCCCTCTGTTCTGTCACATTAGTTTAATTTAGTGAGAAGGGAGCAAATCACGGACTTCCTAAGATCTGTCCCATATTGCATGCTCGGAGAAGCTACACAGTATTTTAGCAGTGTGATGAGTTTTTAATTAACAGTCATCAAAATCATCAGAGATTTTTTTTTTTCTCCTCAGGATATTCCTAACCCAGCAGTTCCACTCCGCTCTTTGTACATCCCGATTTCTTTCTGTAGTCTTTGCACTGATGTAGAAAAGAACCAAAAAAAAAAAATCTGAAATGTTGGACTTTTTCCTTCACTTGTTTACTCGGTACAGGATTATGAGGTAGGGTCTTGCTCGGCCAACCATGGGAGAGAATGGTGACATCAGTAGGAGTGTTTGGGAAAATGTTATAGCACCTTTTGATCCGCGAGACACAGAGACAGTGCTTAATTATGAACCGAGTGTGCGGCTTGGACACGATTGATCACAGTGAGCAGGCAGTTGAGCAGAGAGAGAGAGCCTGTGAGAGCTGTTGTTACTCTGATCTGCACATGAGGTTGTCTGAGACCAGGAAAGGTCTAAATCACACCTCCAGTTTCATGACTAATGCAGCAATGATACAGTTTTTCATGTGTTTGAACTTTATGGGGCTCAATATCACTATTTTCTTATAGTGTCACTATACAGCGATATTTTCAAATATTTCTTATAGCGAGCTGTGTACAGTGACAAAACATAATGGTGCCCTTTATATATTTTCTACTTTTTTATATTTGATATTTGATCAATTTGATATTTTGGATATATGCCCTTTTGCCATGGCATTCCTCTTGTAATTTTAATGAGAAATGTAGGTCAGATGACATTTTTTCTTAAATGTATAATATAATATAATATAATATAATATAATATAATATAATATAATGTAAAATAATATAAATAATTTATACATTACTTTATTTAATCATAACTTACAAATGGCCTCTTTTTTCAAGCTGGGTATGAATTAATTACACAATTACACAAGAAATGTGTGCATGAAAATCCAATTAGTTCTGAAAATGAGTGAAGCCTGCAAAATTAATGTATAAGTAGACCCACTAACGTGAACTTCAACCTGATCAGCTTCAAATAATTTAACTGGCACGAGTTAATCTACGGATGAAAAAAAGCAGCAAAAAATCTGACAGTTTAAATTAAACTGTACAGGTTAAATTGTCAAGTTTAAGTATCTTATTTATTATAATTACAATCCCAGATTGAATGAAAATTTTTGTGAAACTTAAGGGCATTTCACACTTTCATTCTAAATTTCATTCTAAACCTGGGAATCCTGGGTTATGTTACTTCACGTTTCACGCTGCTTATGCTTTACCCGGGGTTAACAATTAATCCTGGGTATTCGTAATCTGAAGTTTCACACTGTTTATACTTTTCCCCGGGGTTAACAATTAATCCTGGGTATTCGTAATCTGACGTTTCACACTGTTCTTTCCTAAACCCTAAGTTAATGTTCTTATTTGCATATTTGTGGTGTCAACAACCATGATTTGATAAATACAGTGTGCGACAGGTTGAAATAACCGCTTGTCTCACGCTTTCGCATCTGTGAGAAACAGTGTCGTCAAGTAAATCCTCCTTGGCTATTTTAACCCTCCTGAGACGCACAAAGGCAAGAAAACAAATACATTATTTTTAAATTTTGCCCTTAAACACTGAGTAACAATTCCCTCTTGGTTCTGAAGGAAATGAGGAAATGGGAGGCAGGCTTGCGACAACTCAAAAGGGGCTCTTTATTTTACTTAACGTTTTTACTTTCGCTTTTCAGCAATTTTATTTTACTGTGCCTGTATACATATTATATATATGTATATATACACATACATGTATATATATTTTTTGTATATATACACACACGGCTTTCACTGTCTTGTTATGGGAGGCCCTGAAACACGGTGCTAACCCCGCCTCTACATTACAAGTGTGAAACATTCCTCTACCCGGGGTTAAAAGCGGGGCTTAGAACAACAATAACATGGGGTTAAGCACAGTGTGAAAAGCCATTTAGTGTTTCATTTTATCGACTTAGCAAACCAAACCAGATCCATAAATTAAGACAAAATAGGACAAACATAGATGAGCTGCTTTGTTGAAAGATTTTACTCACAGTGTGTTTAGGAGGCACCTTTTATTCATCATTTTGTCATTCTCAGCTCTCCGTGAGATTTGCCTTTTATGGAGTTTTGTGGGTGTGCTAAATGTAAATCTGCTGTGCTGTGAATGTACTTGGTAATATATGGCTGCCATTTATTAACATATACATGTGAGTACGAAGAAAATAGTTACCGAAAATGTGGTCAATTTGGCAGGAATTTTTATTTTGGTTTGGTTTTATTTACTAAAAGATTGACAAATGACGGCCATTAAGTGGTCGATAAATCACCTTACAATGCTCGGCAATCTGAGAGAGCCTCGGAGTGGAGCCTTTGCTCTTCTGAATCAAGAGGGCAAGTTGAGGTGATTTAGGCACCTTATTAGGATGCTTCATTGGTGACTCCCACTAGAGAGGTATCAGGCACGTCCTGCTGGATAGAGACTCCACGGCAGACCCAGGACCCGCTGGAGATATATCTCAAAGGTTGCCTGGGAAAGTCTAGGGATCTCCCAGGAGGAACTGGAATCTGTGGCTGGGGATAGAGAAGTATGGGATGATCTTCTCATCCTGTTGCCACCACGACCCCCACCAGGAAAAGTGGATAGAAAAAAAAAATGAATGAACCTTTTACGTAAGGGGCAGGAAAAAAAAAGACGTTTCTTTCTCCCTCTGGGGAAACCCTTAAAGGTAAAGATAGGGTTTCAAGTAGAATCCATTTAAGAAGGTCAGCGCGCTTAACTATCCAAAAATCCTCTGAGGAACTGTTCTAAAAACCCCACACAAACTTAAACATGCCAGCATAGGAATCACTACTTGTAAGCTAATTATTGATCTGGACAGCAACTTGATAGACATGGTTGGAATGGATTCTTCTTTGGATAAAAGTTCCCAAGCCAAATGAATAAACATAAATATAATGTGGAAATGTACAAAAACAGTACTAAGGAAATATTAATGAAAGTCTAACTTTCATTATGTTCCTTGTATTAGGGTTTGTTTGGAGGGAACGTGAATTGTCAGGCCCCAAGCCTAAAGACAGATCTTTTCCTGTCTTTGGAGTCGGACTGCTTGTATAAGTTGTGTATTTATCGTGCTTTCTTCTGCTCGCCTGGAGTGATGCTAAAGCACCTTGTTATTTGCGAGCAGCTGCTCTGTTGCAATGTTAATTGAGCGAGGCAAATCATCCCAGATACAGTATCTGCTCCCTACTGTAAGAGCAATTTAGATCTGCACAGCCCATTTTAAGCACACGGCATGCACCAAATGCCAGGGCTGAACCACCTCAGTGGTAATGGAAGAACGCCTGGGATTACTGCTCTTGGTTCACATTATGATGTGGTAGATTTGAATCCTTCATTAGTACCTTGGAGTATGCTACTTTTTTTTACCTCTTTCGTTTACTGTGCAGTCATTCTGTAGTCATTGTAAAGATAAGTTAAGTACTTGTCACCCTTTAAGAGAGGGGTTCTCAAACTTTTTGCAGCCATGGACGTCTTTAACCGTAAAAGAAATCTACCTACCCCTTCAGTATAGACTTAATTTATGAACATAATCCAACAATTCCAATATTGGACTCATTATTTCAGTGTATACAGTCATACAGTATTTCGACTATTTATTGGAACGATATCTGAATTTTCCTCGAACATTTGTATAAAGATTTATCATTAGATTCAAGTTGACATTATTTGTAGGCTGCCTTGCTTTTGACTTTTAGGTTTTAAAAACCCAATCCATTCAAAAAAGTGTCCAGTCATAGTTTAATACGGGGTCAATACAAATACAGGCAATATCAAAGTAGGATAATTCACACTCATTAAAGACAAGAATCATTACTCAGAAATGCACAATGTAATTGGCAAGACTTTGCAAGAAGGAAGAAAAACAACAGGGCATAAATAACCAAACTAATTAACATGAAACACAGTACAGGTGAACACATAAGAGTAATCAAACAGTAGAAGCACAAGGGTGGAAACAGAACAAAAACCAAAACATGGACATCTCAAAACATAAACAAAAGCATGTGGAAAACAAAAAAAAAACAACAAAGGTAAGCAGCACTCTTTGTACCGTGAACCGTGAGTTGCACGGGCCGTGAGTTGAGCGGGCGCATTTATGACATAAATAGATGAATAAATATAAGAACTCATTAATAAATATTTTGATAAAGGTGTGTTGTGGTTTCTGCCCCCTGGGTGTCACTAGACCTGACTTTGAGAACTGTAACAAGTAAAAAGTAACAAACATTTTATTCCAAATCCACTGAATCAAGCACAAGCAATAAAATGCTTGCTCACATACTATGAATAAGTGCTGCTGTTAATCCAGTGGCAGTGCTGATGTAAAGGGACAGGAGGGCGAGTAAAAGTCAAAGCTTTGTAGTTGGAAACTGTTGTTTTAAAACCACTGGGAAAATGTCATGCTAGTGGATTACATACATTAATTACATATTTAAAATTATGCATTAAAAAGATGATAAGGCTTAATAAATGCTGAGGCAGATGGAACAGCTCAGTATTGCATAAAGCCTTGGGATTATGACTTGAATTAGCCTGCCGTCATTAAAACAAATCACACGTTTGTATTTGTACTTTGGATAAAAGCACATTTTTGTCGGGCCAGGGCCGAGCAGATGACAGGGAAAGAATAATAAGAACAAAATTCATTTAGAACCATATTTTTCTGAGTCTAAACAGATGACAACGTGCTCTTTGACAAATGTCTGCAATATCAAGAGTCGATTGCCTGACAACTAGGGAGAGCGTGAGGGATATGCAACGGGGCCGCTGCCGCCGTGGTTTACATGCGGCTTCTGTCATTTCACAAAGCAAATACGGCCTCTGAGGATTTCTGAGAAGAACTGATATTACTTCATTGTGGTTGTCATCTCCCTCTTATTGTGTTATTTTTCATTGTGTGGATTGGATTGAAGGGAAATTGATTTAAAGAAAGGCGCCCTCATACTATGGTAATTTCAATTTTGCACAAATTGCCCACTGCGTCGCGTACGCAGCCAGAGCTGGGAATCATGTAATTGGCTTCAAAAGGTGTACCCAGATATGTCATCAGTGACGTGAGTGGTGTTACAATACAGTGTCAAGAGTAAGCTCATTAACTACAAAAACACTGTAATCTCAATTTGCAAGCTTTTACTTTACTCCAATTGCAGGCTTCCGTGAAAATGACATGTGAATTGTTATTATACTATTGTAGCAACATCGGAGTCGTGCTGGTGTTTCTGATGATGACTCAGAAGTGCTATATGACACAGTTGACTCATCAGTGGTTTGTGTTTTGTTTTTGCGTCGAAAACCTTGCTAAACGCTCGCTAAAGCCGTGCGATCATGTAGTTGTAACTAAGATAGCAGCTAATTAGATCAAAACCCACTTGAATCATTCTTTTGCGAATGATTCAAAATTGAGTCATGTACATTTCAGCTCTAGCAGGATTTAGAAACGGATTATCTTTCAAACTCCTCTTTTGTTTTATTCATTTTAAATTATAGAGGGTGGGTGGCTTAGCGGTTATCACGAATTTGATTCCCGCAGCGCCCTGTGTGTGCGGAGTTTGAATGTTCTCCCTGTGTTTCAGGGGTTTCCTCCGGGTACACCGGTTTCCTCCTCCAGTACAAAGACATGCGCTGTAGGCTGATTGGCATCTCCAGATTGTCCGTAGTGTGTGAACGGGTGTGTGAGTGTGTGTGCGATGGGTGAGTGTGTGTGCGATGAGTCCCCTGGGATAGGCTCCAGGCTCATTGCGACCCTGTGTAGGATAAGCGGTAAAGAAAATGGATGGATGGATCGTAGAGGGTAAATGTATAGAGATTACGGCATCACTGAGATGCTTTCTAGTTCTGTCGAGGTCCCTGTATGCTGAACCAGACACGTAGCTGGAGGGTTTGATCTAGGCGTGTGCGATATAACAGTTTAATCATCTGTACATGATATCACACTTCCGAAATATCCAGTGACGTTTACTCCAATTATATTATATTACCAGACCTCCCATCCATTTTGCATAGGAGCGCTGTGATTTAACGTCGTAAGTACGCCAGTAGGAGTTATCATTCACATATACGTCAAAGAGTAGTCTCTTTCTCCCGAATAAAATGGAACATGAGTTAATCAACATGTGAATCTGGAATGATTTGCACAGATGTTTTAAACACTCTGATATTAACTCATACCACCTGGAAGCCCCACCCCTTTTCCCCCTCTTCTCACATGCTCTCGACTGCACTTGCTTCCTGTCATGTCATGGAAAATGGAGAATGCTTGGAGTCTATTAATATGAAATAAAATGCATCATTGTATATTCGACTTAGTATATATTTAACATGAGTTAACTGAATTTATTAGGGATGCTGTTGAAAAATTTGTGGCCAAGAACACCACTTTCATTTTTTTTTAGAAGAAAGAAATGAGAAAGGATGAACATTTTGACTTAAATCTTTACAAATAATATTAATTGTAATGATAATTAGAAAGTGTTGCTTTATTTTAGAAGGGATTTCATTTTTTTTTTTTCCCTCCTGTGCCGATCAGTGCCACTTTGAGCAGCGGATCAACAGTGAAAAATGTTGTCTGTGTAGACATTAGAGAATAGATTTGTAAAAGGAGTATATTGAAAATGTACTGTTATGATGTATTTGTTTTTACTGTTTAATGTGCATTACTAAGCAATCACCTAAAGATCCACCAATCCAGCTGTGTTTTTTGTGATTGCCACTGCCAGCGAGCGGTCCCCGACTGCACAGCTGAGTATTCACACTCCTGTACTCTTCTTAAACCTGAAAAGGTAGAAATGTTCATTTTCTTTTCTTTTTTATTCTGTTGCTTCTGGACAATTAAATCTATCACATTGCAAGCAGGGAAAAATCAATATTGCACAAGCTTAACCTGAACCTTTGTGAAATATTTTACGACAGTTCCAAATGTTTATTTGTGGGGTGTTTAACCCATCCACCCATACAGTGTTGTGGATTATATAGCAACAATTTCTGCAGAAATTTCACTCTAGTGATGTTCAATAAAGGTCACAAATTCATCACTACGCATCCTTCATATTTAACCTCTCCAGACGAACAAGTCCCTTAGTTTGTTTAATGACATTTTATTAGCTACCACCTTGCTATACGTTTTCTCTGTTTCCAGTTGAAAGATGCTAGTCAGGTAGCTGTAATAATACAGTACAGGAAGTTTACTGGAGGAGAGAAAGAGATGATTAGATCTGGTTTTATAACATAAGATGTCCATTTCCCCCTATTACTAGCATCTTATTTTAATATACAGTCAGATTGTGACGCAATTTTTGTAATTTTCGCCTCTGTGCTCCACCACAATGGATTTCAACTGAAGCAATCGAGATGTGGCCGAAGCGTAGACTTTCAGCTTTAATTCAAGGGGTTTAATACAAATATTGCATTAACTATCTAATCATAATCATAAATAACATTGTTTTCACTAAGTGAAAAGCACGCTGAGTTGGGTTGAGGTCATCTGACATTTAAGGACATTTGTTTTCCGAAAATGACAAAAATACGAATTTACAGTCCAAATGCTTATGAACCTGAGTGTCATTTTAATAAGGCATATTTCCTCATTCCCTATGACATACATTTTGAACAATATTGAGGGTTGCTGACTTTTTTCCTCCTGTTAACCTTAATCCAGATTAGATGTTGTTATGTAAGATTTGATAGCAATGACAGGATGTGTGGTAGAGGAAAAACATATAGCTGTGTATAGCATCCTTGATTTTGGTTAAATTTACATGTATATTATGGTTAATGTTACAGTATTAGTAATCCTCTCATATCGTATAAGGATAAGTGGTGTATTGTGTATGCATTGTGTGTGTGTGTGTGTGTGTGTGTGTGTGTGTGTGCGTGCATCCCAGCCTCAATTCAAGTGAGTTTTTTTATTGCAATTGGAAGCGAGCGCTATGTGAGTGGGTGCTGGTGAGAAACGAACGCGGAATCGTTACACAATAGTAACAAGGTGATTATTATTGCACTCAGTTCGCAGTTGGAGACAGTATCATTATAATTTAGACATTCTGCTCCAAAACAATGAAGGCAAATAGCAGTGATTGGACGAGTCTGTTAAGCCCTTTGCCGTCAATGAGACGCGGCGATAGAATAGAAAGGCTGATTTATAGCCCTGCCTTAACTGCCCTCTGAACAAACTGTAGTCGCCTTTTCTTTTATCCCTCACTGGCATTTGTGCTTTTTACCATTCCGCCTTCGAGAGAGGATCAGGACGACTGTGGACTTTACTGCGTAGTTAAAGTCGTAATAAAGCTTACCATCATTCATATAAGCCTTTGAAATTCTAAATTAAGTATTGACTGCTAACTATGCACTCTCAGATGTCTAAGGTGTAAGGTTTGTTTTCTTATTAATGTCCCGCATTCAAGCCTGGTTTCTCTTTAGCTTTTCACTCCATTTAAAGTGTAACAAATGAATTTTTTTAAGTGCGAGCAAATGGAAGTGATGGCATATCTGTGTGGTGAGTTAATATTGTAGGAGATTTATTGGTTGTGGACTAAATTGTTGCTTGTTTTGGCTGACAGGAGTGGAACCCGATGTTGTCTTTGGCCTCCAGGTTTGAAATGTAGTGCGTTCTGTGATGCTTTTCTGCTCGCAGTTGTAAAGAGTGGCTATTCGAGTTACTGTAGCTCGAACCCTCGAACCAGCCCGCTCATTGTCCTCTGACCTCTTTCAGAACTGCCGTTCACTGGATATTTTTTTGTTTTTTGTTTTTAAGCAGTCTTTAAAGTTGCAGAATGGGACAAAAAAAGAGCTAATTTAGAGTTTTCACAGTAACAGGAGTGAATATGTTTACATTTTTAATTTTGCAAACTCTCATCTCAATTAAGTCCGTTTCAGTTCCAGGATGTAGTGCTTGAAAA
>JANDJT010000050.1:18969386-18986931 GCA_024331685.1 Stegophilus panzeri
GTATCGGCCGATATCACTCTGAATAATCGGTTATCGGTATCGGCCGATGTCACTCTGAATAATCGATTATCGGTATCAGCCTATATCACTCTGAATAATCGTTTATCGGGATCGGCTGGGAAATTTAGTATCGGTGGATCTCTAGTTAGAATTCCTCATTGTAGTGGCTGATCATCAAGAACAACTTACTGGGTAAGAGCTGATATTTTCACTAGCAGTGTGCTGATTTTTATGTTTACAACTCCTCGTGCTGAGTTTTACGTTTAAGATGTTTTATCAAGTTATTTATATTGTAAGACACTGGCATGCCGTGTCGTCTGTTCATTAACACAATAACGTAAACACTAGGTTTATGTCACATAGTGGTATTGGAACGTTTTTGCTGGTACGAGTGTGAGTAAATGGGACGGATACCCGACTGTAGTATCAGTATGAACGCATACATGTTATTAAAATATTACACATAAAAGCCTTCTATTGACAGATGCCTAATGAGCACAGCTGCAGTCGGTGTATGAACATAGATATCATTTTGCCTTCGCAGCACTGTGAACCATGATTCAGCGCTTCACTCAGCGTAGAGCAGAATACTCATTAATCATGTGAAGTAACGTACATATTTTACATACTGTGAACACTATACAGTAGTATGAGTGGGTGTGAGATTTCAATATTATCTGCTCAGATGTAGGTTTTTCTGATCTGATCCCCCGAACAGCAGTTTGCAAGTTAGAAACGACATCATATAACTTTCTCAACCATCTGCTTCAGCCATTTTTATTAACGTTACCACTATAAATAGACCGTGGATTATTTATAGAAGGCAATAACATATGGTTTTGGTTGCATTAGTACACACTGTCAGTTCTCTCGGTACCACTCCTTATTTGTGCTGGAATACGAGCACAGCTTGTCTTTTCTGCAAAATGGATTTCCCTCAACGTGTAACGTCGAATCTCTTTTTGAGCCTCGCAAATCTGTAGAAAGTTCTTTCGCACTTGTTTCTTCTTCAAATGGCAGACTCAGCGTATCCCGAATCTTAACTTTAAAACATATAAAAGATGATTTGCTGTGAAATACCGCCTTGTAGAGGATTTCGAAATAAAGCTCAGTCTTATGGTTTATCTCCTTAATATTGTAGTCAGCATGCTATTTTACACACATCCGTGCCCCTGCAGAGCAGCCGGGCTATCTTAAAAGTGCAAAGCCCTAAAAATCTGCATATGAAAATGCACTTTAACTGCATTTTATCAAAGTCGGAAGGTATTTCACACACAATGCATCAAACAAATAGGCAAAGATAAGAGCGCTTTCAGATTTTCTTTTATTTTTTTTTGCCATTGAACATGAAAATGCTCACTGTTTGTTTGGGACCTTGTGAAGAAAAAAGACGCAGACACAGTTTGCCGCTTGTCCTTGACCTGTAGGCCAGCCATTTTAAATTAGTTCATTTCTCTCCGTCGGACTACTTTATCGTTTAATGGAAATGAGACAGTGTTTTGCTTGATTTTCACATTTTATTTGTCGCTCGTGTTCTGTCTGCTTTTGCGGTTTCTCTTTTTCCCACGCCGTTCGACCAGGAGATTGAAACTAAGCATTATTCAGCTGCTTAAACCTGGTTGGATTTTAAATGATTGCTATTGCACAGTTCTTTGGTTTAAAAAAAAAGAAAAAAGAAAAAAGTTTTTAATACAATACAGTTGATCTATGTCGCTTTAGCACATTAAACGACAGGCAGCGGAATCGTCAAAGGATACAACCCTTAGTGGGGGTTTGTGTCATAATTCATGAAGTTTTTAAATGGCTCTCCTCTACTTTTTAATGAACGTCATTCTCCTGAGAAGGTTGTTAAAGGTGTGTGGGGGGGGCATGGGGGGTGAGTAGTGTCGTGGTGGGTAAGCCTACCTCCCTGGAAATCATAAAGCCTGCCACCGGCTCGTACATAACTCAAATGTCACTCTCGCATCAATTTCAGCCCTGCCAAAAGCCCCCGATGACAAATCACTGCCGCGGCCCTCTTAAAGGGATATTTATGAATTGAATACACTACTTCATCCTGTGGTGTATTCTTTATGGAGTGACAAGCATGTTTTTTCAGGGGGGTGAGCAGAAGGAAATGAATGACAATGCTGGAATAGAGAGTGAAAGCTCAAGTCTCAGAGTATTTGCGCATCTTGTCTGGAGTAACTGTAAATGTTTTCTTGTGTTTTGTTTAATGCAAATTGGGGTTCATGCGCATGTAAATGAAAATCCACACACAGGACTTTGGATACATACATCATCCAGTTCTTGCAGCGTTGCGCCAACATTCCCGACAATCAGTTAACGCGTTCCTAATTGAAGCTGATTACGTAACATATAACACATTTGACCGGCTGTGTTGTGCTCCCAGTCAAAATTAATTCGTTTTTTTTTAAAATTGATTAGAGAATGTCTGCATTCCCGTAGAAGCAAATCGCTGACTGACGCATCTTTATACAGTCCGTCAAGCTGTTTATAACGGAAATTAAATCACGACAGATGCCTCATAAGGAAGGAGAAAACTAGTAGTATTTCCAGCATCACATTAAAGAGCATTTAATATGTTGTCAGGTGCCCTTTAGATTAATGTCAACTTATCAGTGGCGGATGCGTGGAGCGGGCTGCGACTCAGCCGTGGAGGCAACCTAATTCTTATGTGGCACACATCAAGAGAGGCGGTAGCATGGGAAAGCAGGGAGTCAACCTTCCCCAAAACCAAGGGCATTTCTCTTTCATGTGCGCCAGACACACACCAGGGCTAGAGTGACTCACTGATGGCAGGCTGAGAAGGATTAAGGAGTCTCTTGTTGCTGCTGATGGTGTGACTCTTACCTAAAGTGACAACTCATTTATTCTCTGCATATTCCTCCTGCCTGTCCTGCATCCCTAATGCCTCCTTGTTTTTCTCCTTGCTTGAAATTTAAAGTGTCTTAACATGCAAGAGGGAGCCATTGTTTTATTTTAAACTTATAATGATAAAATGGTTGCTTTGTGCTTTTTTGGGCAATTGATGCCTGAAAGTCATGCATTGTAGTTTCTCACAGTTTCTTTGTGTTTGTACAACGTATGTCGATGTGCTCGATCTTCATTTGGAATCTAAACGAGATCAGCTCACCGTTGCACACTAGGCTTGTGCTATTATATATAACGATTTAATCGCAATTTTACGCTTCCACGATATTATATACTGTGAGGTTTACTCCAGTTATATTATATAACCAGACCTGCCGACTGTTACACATTTTGTGTAAAAGCTTCACAGTTCAACATAGATGCACGCTAGTAGCAGTTATCAATGAAAAACCTTTTACATTTACCTCATTTGGCTGGCGCAGTCCAACTTACAATTAAGACAGGATACAACTGAGCAGTTGAGGTTTAAGGGTCTTGCTCAACAGTGGCAGCTTGGTGATGCTGAGATTTGAACTCATAACCATCTGGTCAGTTGCCCAGTACCTTAAGCACTGACTTACCACATGCCAAAAGACCGGTCTTCTTCTCCCCAATAAAATGAGAGATTGGCCAATTGGCATATGAACCTGGAATGATTTGCACAGGTATTTTGAAATCTCTGATATTAACCGACTGGTCAAAAAGCCAGTCTGGTGCAGAGACTGTGTATACATGGCAACCTTTCATCATTCACTGCTGTTCTTGGAGATGTTTGTATATGAGTCATGGCCATGATGATTCATCCATGTTTTTCAGATTTTTTCCCTAATTCCCCTTGTGTACATACGCAGGGAGAAAATGTGCAAGAATACGTCTCAACCATGAAAATAAGATACTAAATCCATATCGAAATACAAGAGAAAGCAGAAGTAGTGAAATGGGGGTAAGTAGGGAGGCGGTTAGGAACTTTGCTTTTAAATTGTCATTAAGAGATTAGGAGGAAATCTAGGCCAGAGCCTAGCAATTTATTTACCAAGAAAAAGCAAAAGCGCTGCACTCTTTTATAACAAAATCAGTATTGTTACAGCATTATTATCACAGTCTGAGAGAGATTATGTTGGCTAATTATAGAGGCAACCTTACAGAGCTAATGATGAAGAAATTCAGAGCTCTTTTCAGGCCTCTTAGGGTCCAAACCTAATTTTTTAGTATCACTCCAGTAACATGCAGCTTTGGGCTTTGTGTACGATCCATTTTATAGATTGCAGCATGTTCTCGACTGTCCCAATGCATCCTGGACGTAGTTTGTGTATGTAATGATTTATGAATAAACCTTTCCAGAATCCTATTTATCAGATTCCTCTACTTGCTAGTTAATTTACAAGAACCTTTATTCTAGTAAAATTTCTTATGAGAACAAATAGTTTTCTTTTATTTATTTATTTATTTTTAGAAATTGATGTGACACAGCGAGGGCATTCATTCACTACGTTAAAGATCAAATGGAATCGGTTATGTCGAAAGTTTAGAAAAGCTGGAGTCCTAGAAGAGTCTCTCAAAATGATAACACCAGTGCTATTATGAGAAGGACCCATTATGTTTTAACTGGCCACTTTTGTATTGCAGTGTCAAATATGTCAGAGTGTAAGCAGAACTGTATAAGAATACTGATATAATGTCCTTTCATATGACTTGAGTTGAAGGTTTAAGGTATCTGTTTGGTACCATGCCATGCCACAGTTAGAGTGATAGAAAGCTCAGATCTCCAGTACTGAGCTGGCTTGACATCCAGACGTTTAATAAGTATTGGCTATTCGATAAAACAACTCCTCAGCTACACGAGCCGACAGAATCAACCGAGCCGAACTACAGAACGCAAGAGCTCAGCAACGCCTTCTTTACATTTAATACCCTGTCATTAGGAATAATTCTCTTCATCTTACACTGGCATGCTATGGTGCCTTGGTGGACCAACATGGCACTGGAGCAGCTCTCGGAGAGAGGTGGGCTGAAAGGACCGCAGTCTTCCCGTTACACACACGTCCGGTCGCGCCCATCCAGAGAGAGGGTTCTGATTACGGAGGAGGTAGAAAAGGAGGAAAAGAGAGAGGTTTGGCACACCAAGGCAGAAATTACTACATTCCCCTTACCAAATCACAGACAACACGATCCCTCTCAGGAGAGGGGATGTACCTGCCAGTGAAATCCATTAACTTGGATTATTGAGAAGAACATTCTTGTGTGTCTGTATTATGAAAATGAGTGCATCTTGAGCATCCCAACGAGGATCATGCCATTGATCAGAGATATGGGGCAGCTGGCAAAAGGTCAACCGTAGGTAAATTCTACCTCACAACTCTAGGTCTAACCTCTAACAGGAAAGAGCTTTCTCTCTTATATCTCTTTTTCAGCATTTTTTTTGTATTGCAGCTGTCTCAGGAATCCATGTAATAGTCATCTGCATACATTCTGTGCTCTGTTCCTTGGAGAGATAATGACTGGTTTCTAAGCATTTATTAAAACAAACTCTGAGAATGATTTTGTAATAAAAACGAAAATGACATTTATGTGTCGTAGAGAGGTGTATTCTTTCTGAACACCAGCAAGGCGCACCATGTAATATTCACTATTTACTTATGCACACAAATCTCTCGCTCGGTGTTGATGCCAAGGACCAAAGTGTCTTTCATGCCCCAAGGGTCAAATCACGAGTTATGGTTGTGCACCTATAGCATGTCTGAATAAATTTGAGAATCCTGAAATGTATCACCACTAAGCAACTCCTGACTTTCTCGACTTGCATGCCTGGGGAACAATGCCAGTGCATTCCTTGTTAATTTGAATATTCTGATATATACTCCAGTATTTATGTCCTGTTCAGACTAGCCGTGCTTAAAAAAGTATGATTACTGCATAACCTTTTGCAATAATTTCCTTAGTTTTATGTGCGAGTCATTGTGAAAAGGAGTTATGGTAAGGGTAGACCAGTGTGATTTTTCTCATCCTCTATAGCAGTCTGTACGCTAATTGAATTTTCCCCAATACTATTTTAGATTTTAGACGAAACTTTCTGTTTTCTCCAATTACTACTTCATGGAAATATCAAAAACTCCCAGATCGGCCATTTCTTGCTCAGGTGCCACTGACTATAGATAATCTTTGATTGCTTGCCATTGTTTTGTATAGTTTATGAGTTTCCTGAAGTTCTTCAGGCCTGAAATTCCATTATGCTTCAGCAGGATTACAGCAGCTGAGATGCTGAGAAAATGGCAAGACTATGCAAACAGTAGGGGAGATGGAACAGGGTATAAATAAGTCCAGTAAATGAGTCCCAGGTGAATGATATAATGAGATGCAGGTGCCGGTGGCTAGTAGGACAACGATTCCAAATGCTGAGAGCCTGGGACAGGAGGAGGAATGGCAGGAGGCATAACAGCTATGTACATGAGTCACTTTTTGAGTGTTCTCTTCCAGTTATAATTTTGCATTGTGGCTTTTTATGCAGAACGGCTCATCGCTTACACACTGGAAGCTTACATTTGTAGTCTATGTTCTCAAATAAAACACTGAATTAAAACAAAAGCCAAACTAGATGTAATGTGTTCCACAAAACTACATAGGCACATGTGTTTACAGCATTCAGAATAAAGAAGCTTAACTGTCCGCACTGCCTCATGTACATCCTCATGGGTTTGTTGGACGGTAAGGTTCTACCATTTTATCCTCAATAGGAACACACCAAAGAACACTTTAAGTGGTAGATTTAACCTACCTGTTGATTTGATACTCATTGTGATTTTTTATTTTGAAGTATTGCGATTCAGATTGGATCTGAGCAGGTGCTACGTGAACAGTGGAACCCATGGGGGTTTTTCAGCCACTTTGAATTTTACTCATAAACCTGTAGCTCTGAGTACTCATACCATCACAGGAAATCTGTACAGTTGGGCATAAAATGTGTCATATTATTACAGAAGTTTAAACTGTATTTTCACATGAGCTGCTGTTTGACTAATGATTTTAAGGGCTTATGCTTTCTTGTTGGAGTGCAAAAATCTTAGAGCGTGTCTGATGGAAGTCTCCTAATTGATGGCATTCATAAAGTAAACCTTTACATCAGTATAGTTTTATTCAGAAATCTCAGCATGGAAAATAAGTTTGGTTATAATTTGTATCCCACCCCTAGCAATTGTCTTAAACTGTCCAGTTTGGCCGAGCCTCCAAACTGTAGCACTGTAGCCTCAGATTCCTGTTCTGGGCTGACAGGAGTGGAACCCGATGTGGTTTCCTGTTGTAACCTGTCACAAGGTTTGACATGTACATTCTGAGATGCTTTTCTGTACACCACGGTTGTAAAGAGTGAGACAGCTCAAACTAGTCTGGCCATTCTCCTCTAACATGTCTCTTCAACAAGGCGTTTCTTCCCGTAGAACAGCCGCTCACTGGATGTTTGTGTTTTCACACCATGCTGTTTAAATCCTAGAAACGGTTGTGCGTGAAAATCTCAAGAGATCAGTAGTTCCTGAAATACTCAAACCAGCCCACCAACGTGATTGAGATCATGTTTTTCCCCATTCAAATGTTCGATGTGAACATTAACTGAAGCTCTTGACCTGCTGCCACATGATTGGCTGATTGGATAATTGCACGAATGTGAAGGGCTACAGGTGTTCCTATTAAAATTGATTTCTCTCTTTTGCGTGTCTCTCAGCCCGATGCAAGGTTGTAGCATTTTAAATTGTATTGTACCATTCTAATGAGAGACGCAAAAACGCTTAATGTCAAAGAGACACTGATATTTACTGATTTTGTTTGCATTTGAATAAGTATGCAGTAAATGAAATCTAAAATATAACACATGACTATTTACAATGGAAAACTCTATCTAGTCACAGCTCCTAAGACAAATTTCAGTCATGATATTTAACTCCTTACTGATTTTGATGGAACAGAACATATCTATATATATCTGATTGTTGCATCATTCGTATTTCCATAGGGAAAACTTTCTTATGAAATAGGAAAATTTGACTTGAAGTGCTATAGTAATTATTGTTACTATACAGTGCACAGGTCAGAATCCAAATACAAAAGGAAGAAAGTTGCATGCATCTAACACACAATGTAGGTGCTCAAGGGAGAGTTCTGCATCACAGTGCAGGGTTTGGCTTCCAGATGCATTTATTATCTGTAATATCAGATGAAAAACACATCTAGAATGCTCCATTCTCATCCACGAGCCAGTTTTGTTCCTTTTAATAAGGGAACATTTTTTATTTTTTTATATATATATATATATATATATATATATATACACACACATATATATATATATATACACACACACACACACACATATATATTTTTATATATATGTCTTTATGTGAGCACAGCACACGCTGCCTTATATTGCACTTGTTGCAAATGGCAGAGTCCATGATCCCTGACTAAAATTTAGCTTGGCAGACATTTGTCTTTCCAGAATGCTGATATATTGGTCCCTCCATGTCTTTTTGAGCCAAACATTCTTGTTGTTGTGGGTGGTAACCTCAACCCACCTCCCTTCCTTGTTCCTTCGCTTGCTTGTGTGTTTGTGCTGCTGAGAACTCTGCTCAATCCCCAGCAGAATAGCCTGACCTCATTACAGGATTCGTCTGGATTAAGGCTCGCTTGTATGGATTAGAACAATTCTTATTAAGTCGTTTTAATTGTTTCCATCACAAAGACAGGCATTTAACTTTTTAATGATGCATTTTGATACATTTTGCTGATTGCACAAACAAATTAGATGATTTTGGCAGCTGTCAATTCTTTTTTTTTTTTTTTCTTATCCCTTGCCACTTTTTTCTTAGTTAATTGAAACCAATACTGTTCATGATTAAATGTTTGTCTTCCTTTGAACATGTGGATGAAACCTCTCTCTCTCTCTCTCTCTCTCTCTCTCTCTCTCTCTCTTTCCTTCTCTCTAGACTGTGCACAATTAAAATTACCCTGCCTGAATCACAAGTGTTTGTCGAGACGTTCATTAGCTTCTCTGGGGCAATCAGTAGAAATTAAAGGTCATGTTTGTTTTCTATGAGGAAATGCCTTAACGTTTTTACGAGCAGCTGTCCGGAGCATGACTGGAATGGCTAATGAGGCGAGCATAAGTCTCGGCTTGAGCTGTCGATTTCTCCTCAAATGTCATGTCTGAGATTAGGGCTTTGAATATCATCTTCTGCTGGGAGAAGCTGAATTTACATAAATAGTCCTGCTTTCATTTACATGCCATAACATTTGCATACCATTTGTTTGCCTCACTTGAAATTGTAAATATAACAGCATGTACCCATGTATTTGTAGAGAATTGCTTACTTCTTGAATCATGATGATATTTTAGCAGTAAATTATATATAAATGAGACTGTAGAGCCAGGGCCTGTAAATGCATCCTTAAAAGCCTTGTTAACAACAACAACAACAACAACACGAAACCCCCAGCTTTTACACTCCACAGTCATAATTATGATCCCAGCCTGGATTTCTTTGTGGGTTACAGACCTAGTGAGCTTGGCTGCAATATGTTGCTGATCAAGAGACCTACGAGGGGCGTCTTGGCTTTTTAGCTGTAACATTTTCGTAAACTAACCAAAGTACCCTTTTGAGTGAAGTGGCCAGGAGGCTTTTGTGTTGTGTTATTCATAGCAATGACTGTGGCTCACAGTCAGTGTGCGGTTGGGAGGTGGTGGGGTTGGGGGATCAGCTGATCCCCCTGGTCCACTTGCTATTGTTTGTAATGAGAACATACCTACAGGTCAGTCTGGGGCCATGAATGCTACAAGGACCTTTCAGTTTTCTGCTGGATGTCTGTAATGCAGGGGTCCCCTGTATGCTCTGTTGACAAGTGGGGCTGCTCAAAATCCACCTGACCTCTATTGTAGCCCATACAGGTCACCCCACCTCCTGTGGGTACTTCTAAATTGAACCCAGTTTGTTCTTTCGATTCTTATTCCATTCCTGGCTCCCGCCTCCCGCCTCCTGCCTCCCTCCCCATCCTCTTATCTTTCGTCTTTCTTCTTTCTTTGTCCCTCGTGTTCATCGAGGTGAGAAGTTATTCAGGAAATGGAGAAATAGATTTCTACCTTTGGTATTGAACTGCTTGGTCAGGCTTTTGTATCTATGTATTGTAATAGACTTTTTGGTTTATTTATCAGTTTAAAAAAAGAAAAGAAACCTGGGAAGTCCTGATTGCATGCTTTACTGCTACATGTGAACGATGCTGGTTTCAGTGAATTGTTTTGCCCCTAATATTTACATGATTGTGCGAGTAAATGCCATTGTGTTCTCAGTTCTATGGATCAAATGGCAGGGGAACTAAGCCACACATGCTGAAGGCTTATGTATTATTCTATTTCATACGGGCTGGCAGCCTGGTGTGCCTGCACTGCTCTGTGTAATCCACACCCCTCTTCCTCTGCCTCTTCTTGAAATAAATAGGATTGGTATCTGTCTCCCTGCGTCTCTGAGATGAAGTGATTGATGCATCTTGGGCTGGATTAATTATTGAAGCTAGTTGTTTCGCCTCTCACAGGCAAAGGAGGCTACACAACTCAGCCAAGGCTAGCCTGGAAGATGAGGTCTTGCCAATAAAATGACTCATTGTTTATGGATACGGTTGCCTGGAAGAACCCGACAAGATGCTGCTGATTAATGATAGATTTGCTGTACTTTTGGCACAAATAAAAAAAAAAAGTGACTAGATTCATTTTTCCTTTGTCTTTCTTTTGTCTTTGCTTTTCTTTTAAAGGATGATTCTGAGCCTCATGTTCAGGCATCATGTTCAGAAGCATGTGCTAACATGGACATAGGAAGTGTCAAGTAAAAAAAAAATGGATCAAATGAACAAAATAAATAAACTACCACCAACAACAAAGACACACTTGTGTAATACCAGAGTAGAGAGAATGGATAGAAGAAGGAAAGTCCTAAATTTGATAATAGAAATATAGTTTTCAATATTACAATATACATATATACATATAAACTACATATATACAATATTACACTAAAATATTTTCTCATATTGCTAACTATTTATTTAATAGAAGAAGGTTCTAGATCTTCTTCCAAGGATTCACTCTCTCCCTCCTCAGTGCTTAATTTGTAAAACATGAGGAAACAGAGCATCAAATGGATAGGTGATCCAGCAAGTGGACAAGGATGGAAAAGGTCCCCGAACATATAGACACAGTGCTCCAGGCGCTTCATCTAATAGAGTAGACATCAATGCCATCTAATAGCCAATAGCATTAGTATAAGGACAGAGGTACAATGTGGAATCAGCAATGCTGTGTCAGGACTGGAGGTGTCGAATAGCCATATCAGTGAAAAAAACAAAGACTTTTTTAGCTTGTCTCATTATCCAGATTACTCCACAAAGTCAATTTTCTTAGTGGTTAACACATATGCCTCACACCTCCGGGTTTGGAGGTTTGAATCTCGCCTCAGCCCCCTGTGTATGGAGTTTGCATGTTCTCCCCATGCTTTCAGGGGTTTTCTCTGGGAACTCCGGTTTCCTCCCCCAGCCCAAAAACATGATGATTGGCATTTACAAATTGTTTGCCCTGCAAATTTCTGATTGTGCCCTGCAATGGGTTGGCATCCTGTCCAGGGTGTCCCACGCCTTGTGCCTCAAGTTCCCTAGGATAGGCTTCAAGCTCTTCCTGATATAGGACAAGCGGTATGGAAAATGGATGGATGGATATGATTGCTAGTTACCTGTTAGGAACTACGAGCCGGCCGTATTTGTGTCCGTTTGAAGATGGATCATATAAGTGCTTATGTCAGGCCAACAAAGTACTTATATGCTAGCTGTTGTTCTAGTTTGGGCCCAGTATTGTTTAAGATTCCTTGCAACCCCAATTCCACCCAATTAGCATTTACGTGCCATAGCAGATTTCCAGTGTATAGTTGAAATGTTGGAGTTGTTCATGTGCACATCAGCTTCTCTGCCAAATGTTCATCTCTTGTTTCAATGCAAAGCTGACAGCACAGTCTTTACCTTATGTAGGTTTTCTCAAGTTTATTGTTTAAAGCACTTTTAACACTCTCACAAAGCTTTAGAGCAATATGAATGTAGATTTTTATTCCTAATGAGCAAACCAGATATGACAGTGGCAAAGAAAAGCTCCCTCAGATGGCATAAAGAAAAAACCTTGAGAGGAACCAGATTCAAATGGTAACACCAGAGTGTGGGATTATAAATTATTACTCTGTATAGTCAAAGAGTCCTAAGCATGTTGAAAGGATGTTCAATATGAATGTTTTGTGAAAAGCAGTCTTTATTAATATGACAGCAGTCCTTAGATACAAATTGTCAGTCTTACACTAGAGTAACACTAGTAAATAAAGCTTCTCTTCAGGAACTCTTCAGATTTCCAGCTGGTTGTATCCTGTATTACTTATTATTATTCTCCTAAAGTGCCCAATAACTGAAGATCTGAATGGTAAAAAGTTTTGAAATTTGGCACATTGATACTACAGGGCAGGAGTAACTCCCACACCACAAATGGCCCATAAGAGCCTACAGGCCACGCCCAAATTCTACATGATTTTCCCTCTGCCCCATAAGTCCAAAATGTATGAAAATTGGTATATATGCCTTATTTCTCATGGGGAACAAAAAAGCCATTGGGAACCATAAAGTCCGCCATGATAGATTCTCCAGTACCTTGAAAATTTGTCCAAAAATCTACTCCTCGTGAACCGTAGGTCCAATTGACTTGAACTGTGGTACATATGTGGGATACATATGTGGGATACATGTCTTTCTATATGGTGATAAGTAATAAGGAATCAAATAAAAATTGGCCGAACTATTTACATATTGGTGAAGTGACAGCTATCGTACATATTTCTTGTGTCCATAAATCACTGGAACATTAACCTATGGACTTGATCTGTGCCACATGCAAAGAGGACATACAGTATGTTACCATGTGCAATGGCAACCTCATATCTTCAAAAACAATGACATTAAAAGGAATAATAATTTATCACTAAAGCTAAAATAATGCTTTACACATCCGCTAGTCATAAAACAGATACTCCGATTCAATCACCAGTTCATATGAACACTCTTGACAGTGTTGAGTAACGAATCTGAGAAATGGGTGAATGTAAGCTGAAAAATAGATTTATTGTTAATATCTGAAATATGCATGCTCAGCTAAATGCTAGTGCACTCTGCCAGTGGATGTCCCCCTTCCAAAATTCTCAGTTACTCCTCAGGACCTTTACACGCACGCGAGCTTGGGGGTGGGCTGACTGTCTATTAGGCAGACATTCTGTGGCTAATTTGGCCACAGCTAATGCTAACAGAAACAGTATGTCTTCTTGTCCAGAACCATGAAGCTTGGTCAATTTTGTTCTATTGTGGCACTGAAACTAGAGACTAGACTTACACTTCTCAGAAAGCATGGGCCTAAACATACCTTCAAAATGATGGCATTTTTTTTTCTGTCAGGCCAAAATGTCTGAAAGTTGGTACCCATGCCTTGTTGCTCATGGGGAACAAAAAGGTCTCAAGAAGCCATAATGTCCGCATGATGGATTTCTCTTTCCAATGTTCATCTGTGGAAAACAAAAAAAATGAAATTAAAATCTGCCATTGATCAAAATGCGTTGAAATGTTGTATCTGTGGGATACATTTCTCTCCCATGTCAATTTTGAAATGGTCCGCAATCTTGAGGAGGAATCCGCCATTGCTGGAATCTGCCATTATAGATATAGATATAGATATAGATATTTTTTTGGTCACACATAATCATATTGCATAAAGCTGAACCCTTTTGTTAGCCCCATTGGGAAACTGCAGTCTATTCCACTGAACGTGCTGCATTTTCCCATCCCATCAAAAGCACACTTTACTTGCACATAACAAGCTGTAACTTGAAAAAAGCTGGGTGTTGCATTTGGAAGATTCTCCGTCAGGCTGGGGAAGAAGGTTGGGGATTGGATCGAGCTGATGGAAGCAGTGAATCACAGAGGCTTGTTCTAAAACCCCTGGCCTGACACATTGCCTTTGGATCGGTGGGTGGGATGTTCTCGCTTAATCAGTGCAAGGGCACGTGGGCTCTTCTGCTTCACAGCGTTGCTCCTCAGCCCTGCTTTCTTGTTGTGTTCATGCCTTTGATCTTAAAAAGGTCCTTGAGAATGAGGAGCCAGCAGGCTGAGATTCTCTCTAGATCCTATGATGGACAGCACCAGACTAAGAAGACCACTCTCTCTCTCTCTTTCACTTTTTACCTCTTGGACTGTCCATTTTTATTATGTTCTTTCTGTCTTTCTGTATGTCTAAATGCAGTGAATTGTTTTCTATTGCTTTGCTTGTTTTTGAGTATGATACATTTATCGGCATTTATCTTTCCCTTGTTATGTACAAATTGTTATGGAAACGTTTTTACCTACTTGAAGAGGCAGTTTCTGCCAATAACTGTTCGCTTTTTGAGTTTTTGAGATGGAGATGTCGGATGTAAGCATTTATGAAACTTGCAGACCGAGAACCAGGGCTTAAGCAGAATGACAAGGCTCCCTGGACTGAGCTAACTTGCCTGTCATTACAGTCGAAGTTAAACCTGGTGCTGCTGTCAGAAAGAGAATGGACTAAGCTCTCCTAACAAGATATTTGCCAGATCTTTCTTTGCCAATTTTAAATAAATGTGCTCAGGTAGTAATACTAGAGGTTTTTTTTCCCTTCTAAGCCACCTACTTTCAGTTTTAGACATCTTCCTTAGTGGATTCCTAGAAAGATTATATCATTGTTAGGGGAAGTAAATTTAGCAATTTTCTTTACCGCTTATCCTACACAGGGTTGCAGGGAGCCTGGAGCCTATCCCAGGGGACTTGTGGCACAAGGCGGGGGACACCCTAGACGGGCTGCCAACCCATCACAGGGCACAATAACACACACACACACACACACACACACACACTCATACACCCATTCACACACTGCGAACAATTTGGAAATACCAAGAAGCCTACAACGCATGTCTTTGGACTAGGAGTGGAAACCAGAGCACCCTGAGGAAACCTCCGAAGCACGGGGAGAACATGCAAACTGCATGTTTGAAAATGTGACCACTTTCTGGTCCATTATATTTATTCTACTTATCAGTAAGGATGTTAAAATCCAGTGAAGGTGTCCTTGAGGAACTGTGACACGTGACCCTTATAGACGTGAACACATCCGAGACTGCCGGGCTAAAAAGGCTGACACGGCCATAATCATTTATCTTTCTGCTGTCTGCTGCTGCCTGTGTGTCTTGCTATGAAAGTTATATGCAATCAGTATGCGATTGCACAGAAGAGATCTACTTACCCACACGTGTCTGGACTCCATCCTCTTATTGTGTAATGATTAGCGATAATCCACTCAAGGGTATGCATATTTCTTGTTGATGGTGAGCCACAGTCACATGCAGCTCCAGAAAGAGCCCTATAAATCACTTAGAAGTTAAGACGCGAAGCACTGTCTCTTTAAAAAGTCATCAAAATTGCATGAAAGCTTCTGTTGGCAACTGTTCTTGTGTTTTGTTTTTTGTTTATTTCTGTTTTAAGGTGAGTAAGGTGTGATGTAAAACGTGCTATAAATTATTCTGGTGAGCATATTTGCACACATCCTTAATCTGCAATCTTAAAGCTTGCTAAAATGCAATTAGATTCTTAGATTAGATTACTTTACCGTACTATCCTGCTAATGCTATCGTGTTATACGGAGACATTGTTTTTGTCTGTGTAATAGCTTTGAGCACAGGACCCTCTTCTGGCTAAACGAATTCGAAAGTCACCCAGTCGACCAGCAAATCGCTCTCATTTGTAAATGCTGACTTCTGAGTTTGAGGCTGTTCTGGTTTGTATTCCATTTTTACGTCAAGAAGAGACAGCTGAGATAGCTTTAAATTGTGGGCAGGTGGAATGTGTGGACAAATGGGGCAGGAAGCCAGTGTAAGTGCTCGGCGTGTATTTTATTGTAGGCTTTCCAGGAATTTTTGTCCAAATCCAGATATACCTGTAGATAATCCATATACATAGAGCGAAAGAGGGAAAGGTCAAAACTAGGAAATGCAATAAAACAGGACTAGGAAAATAAGGCTCGGACTTAAAAAAAAAAAAAAAAAGCCCGGTATGACTTTCTATCAAAACGAAGGCACAGCAGGGTGTACGTTTAGGCTGCATTCAAGCCATGTCGGAATTACCGTAATTACTAGATGACAACCCCGGAAGTTCTACTTGGAGCTGTTCACGTCTTTGGACTCTTTGGAATTAAATGAATCCGTGTGCGATGATGTTGTTGACTGCAAAATTACATTAAACTGTATTGTGTGCGTGTCGTTTCTTTTCAGATTAATCTTACATTATTAAGACATTAATAATACTCAGTTATACAAATTATTACACAGAAATATTACGATATTACTAAAAGTACTTTTTAATGCCGAAGCCGGCACCGTTTTGAGCGTTTCCGCATGACGTTGCGGTGGTCAGGTGGTAAAATATCTAGTTTACAAGTCGTAGGTATACGACTTCTAAGAGGACGTGAATGCTTTTTACAAGTCAGAATCTCGTAATTACGACATGGCGTGAACGCAGCTTTTGGCCAACTAATCAGTTAGTAACATGGAACAGGTGGACACAATTGGGCAACAAACCAATGACAGGATGAGGGGTGGAGACAGCAACAAAACAAAAACCAACCCCAACACCAACACTAACACATGTGGCTTGTTGCTATGGGAACTGCAAAAATGGAAGATTTGGATCGAATAGTTGAGTATAATAGATGGAGCTATTAAGATCATGCTTTGATCAAGATACTGCTAATGTCTTATAAAGCTTTCAAACAATATTTCCACTTCCAGCACACATTTTACAGGTAACCTTATCCTCTTAGTATAACTAGGGACTTAGACTTTATAAAGCCAAATGCTTTTTATCACTTGACCAATCAATCAGACTGCAGCTTGTGGGATCATCAAGAAACAGTAAGGAGATTTACAACTTGTCTCAACATTGAAAGCATCCTTCTTGCTAAAATTAGGGTAAATATTGACAACAAAATGTGGAAGCTGTAGGAGAGGTGGCATGTTGGTGCAGCGGGTGGCATTGCTGCATTACTGCTCCTCAGTTTGATCCTGAACTCAGGATTTCTCACCATGTCTCCATGGGTTTTCTCTGTGTTCTGTGGTTTCCTCCAACCTCCCAGGTGGTGGATTGGCCACTCTAAATTGCCCACCAAGTGTGAATGAGTGTGAATGTGTGTGTGCTTGGTGTCGTGCCATGGACTGACACTGCATCCAGGATGTAGTCCTGCCTCATGCCAAGTGTTTCCAGGATAGACTTCTGATTGACCACAACCCTGACCAGGATGGAGCAGTTGCTAAAGATGAGTGTGAGTGAGTGAGAAGCGTTAAAAGCATTGTTTAAAGTAGAGATGCACCGATACTAAATTTCTCAGCCGATACCGATAACCGATAGTTCTGCTTTTTATGTCTTCTTTTAAATGAATAAAAATGAATTCCACAATTCTGAAAGAAATACAAATAAAAACTTTATTCTCTCCATTTCAGCAAGTTGTTTCACAGTAACTGGT
>JANDJT010000050.1:18987164-19005354 GCA_024331685.1 Stegophilus panzeri
TTTTTATATATTAACATTAACTGGATATGAAATATACTACTCTACAAATATATTTTTCTATGCAATATATACTTTTTTGTCAATTCATCTTCATTTAAATCTTTCAACGGTGTACTGGCCCTTTAATTTAGCTCGAGCAGCGGCACAAAAAAAATAGACTCTATGCCGAAACTCCCGCTTCACTGCTGCAGCGTCCGGTGTAAAATTTTAGCAGTGCAGAGATTACAGAGCTTACAAACTGCAGTTTTATCATCATTCCACACAATCAGACATCATCTTTACACACAGAATGAAATCGATGTTTTCCCGCCCTCTTTTGATTGACAATCTTTTTGATTGTTTTTAAACTGAAAAACTGCGTGAAAAATTGCCTTTATTATTAGCCGATACATCGGTGCATCTCTATTTTAAAGTGTTAACTTTTGTTCCATATCAGCACAAAACTCCATCCAATGCTTGTAGAAAAAAATGCTTTGTCCAAAAGCAACCTTAAATTCCCATCCAGAAAAACCCAGAAAGCCCAAAACTTTGAAGCATTTAAGCAAGTCCTCTTTTCTCCTCAGCTAATTTGTCGTTGAAATTCTGCCGAGCTTTCTCCTTTTTAAAAAAAATATCTTTAGTTGAGGTAATGTGGACTGGCGATAGCATTGGGCTCCTTGTACTGCTCGACATTTCTCTGAGTCATGTTTACATAATTACTCAGCTCTCATAGAGCCTCAGACGGTCTGAAAAGCGAAAGCAGCTGCTTAGTAGTAAACTCTAAACCAAGCTGTGTCTGGCACCGTGGAGGTCTGTAAGGAAACTTCACCACTCAAACTAAACTAAGGATGTTTCTTTCTATATGTTAATCTGGAAGCCGAGCAGTGTTTTTGTGTAAACGCTTTTTTTTTTTTTTTTTTGCGTGACAGTAACTGATTGTAGCATTCCCATTAATTATTAATTATCACAAATTGATTTTTACTTATCAAGCCTGCACAGTTCCTCTCTGCTGTTATCAGGCTAAAAAAAAAACACACGTTAATTTATTGGCATCATTACAGTTATTAAACATTTTAAATTGGGAGAAAAACCTACGTAATCGCTAAACACAGGGTCATCGTTATTTTGCTCGACATGCATTTAATGCGAGTTTTAGCAGAAACAAACAATTAGTGTTTCACTCCAGATTGACTTTACTGTATAAATCTATGTGCTTTCACTAAAATATTGACATAAGGGATTTATTTACTCATTGTATGGGGTTTTTACTCCAAACTTTCAGTGCACTAAATTTCCCTCCAGTTATTTTTAGCACGATGGATTTAATTAAGGCGTCATAAATGGTGCATTTGCTAGTTAGTATTTCAGAGTGTTACTGCAGTTACTGCAGCTTTCACACTGCAGAGAAATAAGACACTTTAATTACAGATATGAGCAGGGTTGTAAATCTTCCCCCCCCTCCCCCTCTTCTGCTGTTGTCTTAAGAGATGAATCGGCTAAGGCGAGCACACATCCAGACACAAATCTTCATTAGATGTGGCTTGATAATCCATTAATCCATTCTTTCACGCTTTCATTTGCATGCGTTTTTATTGTGTCCGTCCACGCCCAGCAGCAGAGCACAGTGCCAGTCTGCAGAATTCGGATCGCATACTATGAATTTTGATTCTCCACCGAGCACTGTGATATGCATAAGGCTGGGTGTGAAAATGAGTTCACATGAGGGAGTCCTTTAGTTACTTCTTTGATATTGTCAGAATGATCAAAAGAATGGGAGATTTAAATGGGCTCGAATGAGAGCCGTGTTAAATAAAGTAATATGTTGCATGACTCAGTGATCTGTAATTTAAGTGTTCTGGGGTGACCTCTGGCGCTGTAGTACCCGATGAACTTTGTTAGAAATTGTTCGATCCTCGTGAAACGGCTTCAGAGCCGTGATTTGATTCCGCATGTCGGCGTGTTTCCTTTCGAAACGGGAAGTCAGAGTGACAGCGTGTTGAAGGGCTTGACTCGTTCACTTAAGAGGCCGTAAGGGCTGACCACATCCGCGTCAAATCTAAACAAATTAGACCGCAGCTTAGTGAACTAGAGTACTGTGAGAGCCTTTTTTTCCAACTGTGGACAATTTCTCATCAATGCCTTCACCCACACCTGGTAAATTTATCAATGATGGTATCCTAGTAAACAAGATGTTGTGCCATACATGTTTGAGCTGAGGTTGACCGACAGTGACAGGAGGCACCAGAAGCATTTGAATGGTAGGTAAAATGGTATTACTCTTACTGATATTGATGGAGCCCCAACGGTATACAAACATGGAAACGCATTTTTTACTCAGTCTGAGAAGGTGACATATTCCAGCACTGAACAGCCCCAAGTTCATAAAACACTCTTCCAAATCCACATAACCACCGACCGGCCCAAATTCCACCCTTTCTAAAATGAATAAACTCTAACCAGGGATAGATGGTAAAGGGACCAGTTAGTAAAATGTTTTTCTGGAAGTTACGAACTATAAAGTTCAAACAAGAATGTAAAAAACATTTTTCTCTATATTCTCTCAAATTTAGTTGCGCCCAATTCCCACAGCTCTTTTCTATCATACAACAGCTACCAACTAGGGAGGGTGAAGTCGAACACATGCTTCCAGCATGACACGCATCTTTTCAAACACACTCAGAGGAAAGTGCTATCCAACCTCTTTCACATACAGAGCTCACAGATGCCCATGATTGGCCAGTATCGCTGTGATTGACAGGGGACAGAGAGCATGCCACGGATGGCTGCCTTCAGACAATATTGCGAACGCTAATTTTTTACAAAAATTTAATATCATATTGGTTTCCTTAACCCTAAGGGTCTGATATAACAAGCTCCAAAGCAATAATTTTGATTTCAGGGTCACTTTAAAGATACACTACCTCCATTTGCTGAAGATGACAAGACCCTTATTTGCTAAAGGCTTGCAGGTGCAAAAAAAAAAAAAAAAAAACATGCAAAATTGATAACACCTGTGCAACCTGATTTATTAACAGGGTGTATGTAAGATTGCATTTTTCATATGAGCTAAATAATACGTTTTGCCCATTTTGCGTGTCTTGATTATGCAATTTACAGAAGGTCATTTTGAGAACTGAGATCGCATGTAGATACAACCATAGGGCAGGTATTCCATTTGCATATGCCTGTTTCCATCATTTTCAGACAAAACTTTAAACCAGTTCTAGGAGTGGGCGGTATGGCAACAAATATTATATCACGATACTCAAGGCAGCTTCATGACACATAATATTTATCATGATACATCATTTTTGCTGAGCTTTTGCTGGAACCACCTCCATTGTCCCAAGAGATTTGATTTGCGAATCTATTTAAAGCTTCACTGTAAGTCTGTAAATTCGAATCATGATAGCTCTTGCTGAATATGCACAAAAAAAAGTAGGAAAATATGCTGCGTGTACAGTATTTCTATAAACAGAGCACTGATAAGATGGGAAAACATGATGAAGCTGACTCAAACATTTGGAAGTGTTAAGTTCAGCTTGTTTTATCAACAGGCTCGAAATTCTTCATTAACACAGCCTTAGTAAGTGAATCCATTCCAGGTGATTCATGATGTAACCAAATTTGCTGCAGTTTGAGAGACACTCGAAGATAAATTCTATCGGTGTGTGAGAAAGGGAGCCGACCACTGTGCTTTATCTTGCCTAATGCGTAATAAATTTGTTGTCTCGACTGGTCATGAGGTCTTGCTATCCTATTGATGCGCACCACGGTAATTTTTCAGTTTGTCTCCCTGGTTAAATAAATTAAATTTGGCTTTTCAGTTCAGGCCCGTTTTCCTTTTCTTTCGCCCGTATAGCGAGCATCTCGTGCTGAGTTGCTCCTGCTGCACCTGAGCTTGATAGATACGAGGCAGAGAAGCAGAATATGAATAGCAAGAGCCGTTCTTTAATAGCTGAGATAGGTCAGGGCCTGCTAGCGAGTATTTAAGTATGTATTTAATTCTACTCGTCTGTGGACACGGAGCCTGTAGTCATAACCTCTTGAATCAACACAATGAGCTTGGGGTGCAAAAAAGTCTGTAAAGAAAATTGCTTTAAATTACAAGAAGATTTTTTTTTTTTTTTTTTTGCTTTTTAGGTCTCCTTAGCATGCTTAATACCTGAAGGCTTTTTTTTTTCTTCCTAAATTATCATAATTTAATATAACAATAATAAAATGTATTTGATATTTCCATGATTTTTTTTTCTTTCTTTCCCTGAGAATGAGAATTTTTTTATTTTATTCAGAGGGCATGTATAATAATTGATATTGAACCCTTTGGACCTCCACACAGTAAGAGCTCCTTAAGAGGAGCTCATGAGACGTGCGAGACGTGACTGATATATTAACAAAGAAAAAAAAACATTATTCTCTGCTTAAAAATCAGTGCTTATTCAAAATATGGGACCAGACTGAAACCACAAAATTTGGGGATGTTCTTTAGTGTCTAGATAAACAGTGCATTGATTTTTTTGGCCTATTAAACCTTCATTCTTAATTCAAAAAAGAATTTTTTTCTTTTTCTTTTTTGAAGAGCTTTCTCAGTACCTCATTTGCGGTCAACACTGAGTTGATGCTTCCACTTATGTGCCATATGCAGTGAGGAATTAATGGGAGATTGATGCTGGAGATATCAATAAGCCCGCATTAGAGGATTGACTACAGGCTTGAATAAGAAGTTCACGGGTTGAGGTCGTGCCAAGGCTTCGGTTGATGCTTGATCCGAAATTCCCTCTTGTAACCAAACCGTGCTTCCGGAGATGAAAGACAGAATTGTTGTGATATGCTGATCAAAGCCAGCTATCGCGCCGCTCCAAAGGAACACCTGGAATTCTAAAGGAGGACTCTGCATGAGCGACGGAGCATTGTAATGCATAGCGTATCGTAAATAATAATTATGTAAACATCTGCTCGGGGTGTTTATAATTTATTTATTTATGTGATTTATTAATCTTTGTCCCCTTCTATGAGTATCTGATTTGTAGATTGTAATTGAATAAAAGCCTTTCATATTGAAGTTGAAAGACTGCCAGGTGATTGGCTCCCTTGCTGCATTGCGAAACTAGCAAACTTTGATTGAAGTTTGCTTCAGTGTTGAGAGGAGAAGGTAAACAGTGATCCTCTTTTGTTTGGACAGTTCTCTTACAAAGATGACTAAGATCCCAAGTAAAGAGTGCTAATTTGCATGTTCATTCTGATAAACGGGTGTCACAGTGGTGCAGTGGGTAGCGTAACCGCCTCACAGTTCCGGGGTTTTCCGGTTTCCTCCAAACTCCCAAAAAAATGCCACCAGGTGGATTGTCTTTGGGTATGAACGAGTGTGCGAACGTGTGTATACGTGATGGAATGTCAGACTAGACTCTGGATCCACTGTGATCGATATAGTGCGCTTACTGAAGATGAATGAATGACACTTTTGGCACTTAGCAAAACCTCAGCAAAATGATATATCCTTAAATATTTTTGTCTTGTTATAATAATAATTCTTGTTGCCCTAATCCTATTGATGGTTTTAATTTTAGTCTTCAATTGGTGAAAAATAGACACAAATTTAATACCTGCCCTCATTTAGTATTCATTTATACATGCAATCGCCATTCTCAAAGTGAGCTTCAGGCTGCTAATCAGACTTCAGCTGCTAAATGAATGTATTTGCCTGGACACCACCCTGTATTTTACACTTTCCCATCGAAACAGTTCCGAATGCATATTCATTAAACACGCAGAATGGCAAGATGTGTCCGTTTGCTCACACACAGCAAAATGACCAGTGTTGATTTAACACCCACGGTGTTGAATTTACACCCTACAGTGTTTATATAAGTCCATCGGACACAAATGAACACTCTGGGTGTTAATTCAACACTAGGGATTTTACTGTGTATGAAAGACGTGATTCTGCATAGTCCCAGAGTCTCTGTCTTTGGATTTAAAAACGCGTCATTGAGTAATAATATTGTACGGAGAAATTTTTATATATAAACGAAAGAAGTACAGCACCGGTATTGAAGCATGAAGAGCTTCGTTTATATTATCGTTTATATTCGTTTATATTATCGTTCATATTATATTTATATATATTCGTTTATATTATTTATCACTTTCTTGTGGTCCAATGACTTGGTCCATCTCATTCACGTTTTTAGTCTTATGCACAGTGATGAGGGTGAACTGACCCCTGGAAAATGCTCCGTTCCAGTTTCCTGCAACCTGTTAACATGTCCTGTTGTCCAGCTGCCTGTTTGCTGACACATTGGCTTTTCCAGTGAGTGAGCTGCCTGCCAATATTGGACCGTGTTCACAAATGAGACAACACTCTATACATCTATAAATAGCACTGTCACACTTATATCAAATGAGCTCACCACTTTGAAAGCCAGCGTAATTGCCACGATTTTCCTCCTTCAGGCATTTATTTTGTGAATGAGACATTTGCAGGAACTGAGTAACACATTCTGATTAGCACATTGGCCTGACCGGTAGGCAAACCGTAATTTTAATTGTTTGTTTAATTTCGTTTGAGGATAACAACACAGAGGTGATAAATATAGATTCTCATCGATTCATTAAAAAAAGCACACATACAAATGTAAAACAGTTTCATTCTCCAAACAACCAATTTTAAACCTGTCAAATGTAAAGTACTCGCCTGTTTTGAATTGCTTTATTTTGCTTGATAGAGAAGGTCAATAGAGTCAGAAACACTTTAGACCACATTAACATGAACAGCTAGCAGTAAAAGCTTTCCGTTCGCTTGAGTTTATGAATGAAAGCTCTGTAATAAATTCTGAATGAAATCTGTGCTTTATTATTAACCTCTATTATGACCTCTATTATTATGACCTCTATTATTATTTAAGATTTCTCTCAATGTTAATTTTGAGATCTCACTTAAATCTCACTTTCTCTTTAAAGTGCTACACTAGATAAAGAAAATATCCTTCCAGATATTCAGAGCGTTCAAAGATAATTATGCTAGACAGAGATGATAACCTGCTTCATGAAGACAACATAAAGATTCCATATAGACACCACAATTGCATCATGTCCTACTCAGTAAGCCATGTGGATGTTCCTGGGTGGATTAAAAGCTAGGCCATGGCTCCTGCTGAGACTGCAGGCTCCTGCGATTGCTGAAAATGAATGGTGTCCCATCGTCCTGGGAACCGTTTGAAAAAAGAGCTGGGGATGATGAGAGCTCACGCTTGGGACAATTGTGGGACTGTAACAAAAAATAATTTATTAGCAACAATGACTTTTTGGAAGCATCTGCCAAACATCTGTCTCACCAGGGGCCGGATTCAAAAAAACTTGCTGTAGTTGTTTACAATTAGGCCTTAGCACACTGAGATCCTGATTTCTGAATAAAGAGAAATAATGTCCGTGTGTGCGGTTAGCTGGTGTTTTGTGGGTGATTTGCAAAGAATAATTGTCTAAATGACGTCACGTGTAAAGTAGGGTGTGGAAAAGATGTTTCCAAATGAGGTAGAAATAAAAATTGTTACACAAATTCCATTTGAATGCACAATGAAGTGCGTAGCCATGAGTAAAAAGCGTAAACCTAAAACCTGTTTATAGACGCTCTTTAAATGCTGTTAGCATTAGAGGTGCAAATATGCAGCAAATATCTAATATAAAAGCAACTTTACTGGGATAAAACTGTGAAATATTAATTTTGAGAAACTTTCTCATTATTTTCAGATACCCAGACTCAATTTTGAAAAAAACTTTAATAGTATAATGCTTCTGTTTTTCTTAGCAGAATAATCCTTATGCAAAATGAATACCTGCCCATCAGTGTTATTAATTTGTGCACACAATCGTCATTTCAGAAGTGTCTTAACTAAATTTAGCTTATTCAATAGACACAGTCCTCAATAATAAACCATCATGTTTGTTTTTGAGTGTTATCGGGTCTGCACATGTTTTTACGCAGTATATAATTTTACGGAACCTCTTATTGTCTGAACGTGTTAATAAATGGGGAAATTATATTATATTCGCACTCTGACCGGATTTTGTGATGGCCATGTATGGTCATCATAAAATCCGGTCAGAGTGCGAATATAATATAATTTATAGATGCTATTTTAGATGCTATATTTTTCTGTGTAATTAATATCGCACTTTTCTTGACATTTTGTAGTGCGGTTACCTTCGTTTCTCTATAGGGTTCCCTTTTGTAAATGATATTTCTTTGTACAATAGTTGCTTTAAATATCGCACAAAGAATCATCATTCAGAACGGAAACCATCATAGATACTTCCTCTATCCGATCATCTTACATAATACATCTTTTCCGCTAGTTTCCTCCTAATGACCCAAACTCCAGCTACATCTTCCTGTTTTTCTTCCTGTCGACGTGCTATGTTTTGTGGAAATCTAGCATATGGCAGTGTCCATGACTGAGGTAACACATAGAGAACAGAACTATTTTTCACTCCTACCATCTGTCCATTCAAAAAAAAAAAAAAAGAAGCTGCACCCAAAATGAATGTTGTTTCCATCCTGCTGCTGAGGCGCCTTCAGAAGCCTGGCTCCGTGTTGTGCTACTCAGCCAGGAGTCTCGAGCGTTCTGTTACGCTCCTGCCTTCTGCGAGAATGAGAAAGCAAGATCGGCCTCTGACAGGAACATCACATCTCGATGTATGGGAGGATTACACAATGCAAAAAGTACAGGCACTGCTCAGCAAACGTCAGCATTTACCACAGACCAGGTGGATTCAGCTAAAATTTGTGCAGGTCCAGCTACGTTCTTTTCTTGCTTTAAAGGGTACAGCTAGGCAATTAACAAGAGTGAATGGTGATAACAGTTACCTTTTAATCCTTTAGTGATTATATAAATAGATTATAACCATAAGTTTTTGTTTTGTTTCGTAGTGACACTTCACATTATCACTTTGAACTTGAATGAATGCGCATTTCTCCATCTAATTGTCTTTAAATATTTTTCACCCCCGTTTTCTTCCCGATTTGGCCATTTGCCAATTCCCACCCAGCAGCCAGTTCTCCCTTATCACATGACAGCTACTGACAGGGGAGGGTGAAGGCTAACACTTATGGTTAGGGGCGGCTGTGGCTCAGGTGGTAGAGCGGGTTGTCCATTAATCGTAGGGTTGGCGGTTCGATTCCCGGCTCACATGACTCCACATGCCGAAGTGTCCTTGGGCAAGACACTGATCCAAGTTAGCACCTTGCATGGCAGCTCTGCTACCATTGGTGTGTGTGAATGGGTGAATAGTGAACAGTTTAAAGCGCTTTGGTTAAGGTTAAAAAGCGCTATGTAAGTGCAGACAGTTTACAATTTAACACGTGAGTCCTTCGAGACAAGCACCAACCAATGCCATCCCTCCCACCCACAGAGCATAGCCAGTTTTGCTCTTTGAGACTCATGGCCACAGAGTCTGTTCTCTCTCTCTTAAAAAAAAATAGTTACTTCATTAATTAGTCTATGAGAACTCTTCCCTTTGTCGATGAACTGATTTTAGCTGAATAATGTACTTAAAGGTTTCATGTCACAGCAAACCAGTGACTACCTTTCCCATCTTGCATTGCGTCCTACAAACATGGCCGCCATGGACTGCAATTCCCAGAACACTCATTCATTCTAATCACACACAATCACACCACAGTTTAAAAGGACTTTCAAGGCTTTCACTCTTTGCAAAGTATTGAGTGTTATCACCATACCAAGCGTTTGTACCCTGTTCCTCATTTTGAGTCATGTTCTTTGATCTTGTTTCTGGTTTCTCGTTCTCGATTCTTGCCTTGCCTCGTTTATGCCTGTTTACAGATCACCTGACCCATTGCCTGTTTTTGACCACGTTATTGTCTCATGATTTGGATTCTTCTGCCTGCCTCTCTTTATTAAAAGCTCTTATCTGCACTTGCATCCGTCCTAACCTCCATTATGTTAATAATGTGACAAAAGGCATGCGATTGTCCACAACAGTGAACCTGCTACAGAAGCTGGATGGTTGATTCACTCTGAGTCATGCGAACTATAACTATAGTAACAATTTAACAAGATTAGCATGTGTGATAGAATAGCGCCGTAGTAATGTGGCTATTGCAGCGACCAGGCTTCATTCCTCATTTCAGGTGAGAGCGTGGAGTTTTTGATTTTATTCAGGCCTTTGAAAATACATGATCAAATCATGTTGGATGGACAAAAACAAATTGCATTAATGTAACTCCTTTCAATCACAAGGAACTGACGCAAGCGTTTGAATGAAGTAAATTCATTGAGCTTCTTTTCCCAGCATATGCCAATCAGTTCTGCTACAGTATTTTTTCAAGTGCTTGGTTCAATCCGCTAAAATACTTTGCTGGGTGAGCGTCTTGACAGAGGTCCGCCACTTGATGACCTCTGCCTCAGATGTAGTTTTGCGAACAAAAAGAACTCTGTCTTTTTTTTTTTTTTAGTCAACTAAAATCCAGTGTTTGATGGAAAGTCTTTTTAAATGGCTTGGTGGATTAGGTTAGTGTGTGAGCCTGGTTATATATTTAGAGATATTTACTAAGGCCTGAGCCTTTGAAGGATTTTTTTTTTCCAGGATTCTATCCTTTCCCATAAAACAAGAGAGCGAATAAAATGGCCAATTTGGAAGCTATGGGAAAGCGATTTTAGGAGACAAATGATTATGATGCGAATGAAATTTCCTGTGCTCATTATTCAGCCACATTTGAGATGTACACAGGGCGGCATTAACGTGACTTTGGAAGAGGAATTGGAGAGTAATAACTCATAAAACAAAGTAATTAGTACGAGCGGCGGTAACACGGTGACCCCCATTCATCAACACAATTGCTCTTGTGTGTTTCAAATGTGCAGCAAATTTATTTATTTTATTGCATTAATACTGTAAGGCTTTGTAGCCACGTTCTGGACGACTGCTGAGCTGGAGGACAGAGCAGGAGACTGCTGGGGACTGAGGTACTTGTCTGGGTTTTGTGCTGAAACAAAGCTCTTCCACGCTCTGAAGGACATGAAGGCTGCAGGTGGTTCCCAAGCTAGGAGCAGAAAAGGCTAATCCAAGGTCTGTAGGCAGCTTTATTAAAGGAAGTGTAATTAGCCACCAAGGAAGGTGGGCTAAAGGGGAGACCTGAGATAATTGAAGCCTGGAGAGGGAGCTATACGCGCAGCCTGATGTCCCGTGGCATTAGTTCTTAAGGTCATCTTGCCTGAAGGGCTGGGGAGCCAGTGGTTCAAGTGCAGTTTAAATGTTACTTCCAGGCCAGGGATATAGCAATCGTGCAGAGCTCTGCACTGAATAAACTTCAGTGAATGTGCGTATGAAAATCTCCCATAAGTGCTTCTCTGAAATGTGTCCCATGGTACACGAGTGCCGAATACACTTCATTGTTGCGTAATTAACATATTACTTTTTGTTGTCGTTTTTTGAGGGTGACTTTGTGTGGTGCAGGAAAACTCAATTCAGAAACTAAGTAAGATAATCTAAACAGTAAGATAAGGCGCCTGTACGCTTTAATCAACATTTGCTCTCCATTAGAAAATCAATAGCTTTTGATGAGAGGGTGGCTTTCCTGTTGCAAGTGTGACAATAACAATGTCAACCACGAGCCTCACCTTTTTAAACAGCGGTTACCTTTGTTTATTAAGAACTCAGTTCTTTTAACGTTGAAGGAAATGTTCAGTTTATTACCTCAAGCTCGTCTGTCAGATGAATCTGTTTGGAACTGTATTAGCTTGGAGGAAAGGTTCTGTCACGGTTAAAGTTAAGGATGCATCCATAACATTTTTTTCAGACCGATCATGCGTATCGCTAAATGGTTTTGGTACTTGTTGATACTGATACAGAAATGAGTAACCTATTTATTAATACTTAATTAGGGGTGTCATGGAACATTTTATTTAGCTTTGTTTGTGTTTGTTTGTGTTTCTCTGGGCTCGTTCTTGATCATTTTAGCTAGTTTATGTTAAATGAGTGCAATAGCTAGTTACGTTAGTTTCCTTGGATTGAGTAGGGCTGCAGTCGAGAGCAGGTTGTCCTTCACTTTGGAAAAGCACTTCTGTACAGCTGTAAGTAAAGCATGCGCCATTATCTTCATTGCGTTGGAAATCCTTGTTGTCAATGACCAATAGTGGTTGATTGTCAGGAACAACATACTGGGTAAGCAATGAACTGCTTGCTGCTAATGAACTCCTCATGCTGAGTTTCATGTTTCATGTTTAAGATGTTGTATCAGGTTGGTCGTATTGTATCAAAATGCTGTAGTTCCCCTTCTTTATATTTTCAAAGAACACAGTTTGTTGTCTACTTTGCATTGATTGCCATCGTCTCTGTCATTTTGTGTCATCTGTCAACAGCGTACACTAAGGCTACGTCACACATCGTCAGCTGGTATCTGAGAAAATATGAATATGAGTAAATGAGCATGGTATCAGACTAATATCCAATACCAGTATCAATATCAATGCATCCCTGGGTAAAAGGTTTAATAGATCAAAAACCATGCCATAAATGAAAGAATATACCAGCATGATCGAAGCATGACCTTTAAAACCCCAAATATGCCTCAAGAACAGAATGACCTGGTTACAGTTATACCCTAAGAAGCCTGAAGATCGCTGAGACAATGACTTATGGACAGATTAGATGAAGATTAACCTGAGAGAAGTTTTGAGCAAGGTGTAGAAGGGGAAAAAAAACCTGAACACTTCCACTTTTATCGTCTTTATTGACGACGTGACTGCTGGCAGCACTGACAGAGTGAGTTTCTAAAGTGAACAGAAGCATCTTTACTGCTCAGATCCAACCAAATGCCTCAGAACTCAGTAGATGGCACTTTTTCTCACAGCAGGACGATGACCTGAAACCTATTGCTAAAGCAACTGTAGAGCTTTTCACAGTCAATCACCCAACCTGAATCCAACCGAGCATGCATTTCACTTACACAAGACAAGACGGAAGGCAAAAGCACCCAAAACAGGCTATAACTGACAAATGGGTGCATTACAAGCCTGGCAGAGCATCACTAAGGAAGATATTCTGTGTCTCTAAGCAGTCAGTGATTGGAAATGCAAGTACTAAATACTATTTAAGATAAAGTTAAAAGGAAAAATCCACCACGAACGACTTGCATATTAATCTTTATACTATAAATGATCTTCAGGGGAGTTCGAGACTTAGTTTGTAATGAAATTCTGATGTTTTTTTGTAGTTTAAACTACTTTTCTTGACATGTTAACAGATTCATACATTACCCACAATGCCATTCCTTTTCCTGCGTACAGCGGTCCCAGTGCGATTTAAGCCCTCTATACCTGTAGAGAGCACTGCAGCAGAGTTTTAGTCCTTTAGTCTGTTAATACCACTGTCAGTACCATCGTTCTCGTCACCTTGTAGATCGCGAACTAGCCGAGCTGAGTCACTGTTGTAACTCTAAGTTTGCCGCATTGCGTTCTGGGAATTTTGAGTCCAGAGTTTGGAAGTATCTTCACTACTTCTGTGTTGGATTTCTCATTCATTTGACATTGAACATTGCTGAGAAATGGCGAGTGAGAAAAGAAGCTAATGCTCTTTTGTTTTTAACGGCGAAACCTGACCTTTATCCGTTATGCATTTGAGATCATTTAAACATTTTCTCAAATTAAACGCCATTTTAACTGTGCTCAATGACGTCAGAGAAGCACAAAACACTTACCTCTCACAGAATAACAAAGCACCAACCATCCAAGCAACCAATTATCACCAGAATTGCTAGTTACTCCCAGGACCTTAAAATAGGAAATGATCATACATAAATGTCAAGAGAATCTCCAGAAAAGGTTCTTTTGCTTGCATTGGGCGTTGTAAATCCTCACAATGTATTCCTTTGCAGTCTCACATTAATGTTCGAGCTCATCTAAGCTTCCAGTAGAGAAAGGACTCTTTGAATAGTAGCACAGCGATGCTGGCATTGTTCGTTAGATTATAGAAACCTTGACTGAATATTGAAGCTGTATTTAAAATGCAACAGTCAAGAGAATGGCTGAAGGACAGATCCCCTGAAGGATGGTACCTGTCTTGTATTATTTGGACCTATCTTATTTTATGTAGTCTATTTTATTTGTGTACCCAGTATGTTTAATTATATAAAATGTTTTACGTGTAGGCAGTTAAGGGTATTGTACTCATTAGTCTCCATTCTGAGGGGGATGATCTGCATCTTCATACCATTCTATGTTTTTTTCTTATGGCCATTTGTTGCACTTGTTGGGGCGGCTGTGGCTCAGGTGGAAGAGTGGGTTGTCCACTAATCGTAATGTTGGAGGTTCGAGTCCCGGCCCACATGACTCCACATACCGAAGTGTCCTTGGGCAAAAAACTGAACCCCAAGTTGCTCCCGATGGCAAGTTAGCTCTGCTACCATTGGTGTGAGTGTGTGAGTGGGTGAATGAGACACAGTATAAAGTGCTTTGGATAAAAGCGCTATATAAGTGCAGACCACTTGATTCAACAATCGTCCAAAATAATACTTTTTAAAACATTAAAAAAAAGCTTTTTCCATTTTTCTTCTTAATTTGGTGACCTGGCAATTCCCACCCACCAGTCAGCTCTTCCAAATCATACGTCAAGCCAGCCAGCCGTATCTTTTTGAACTGTTGCTCATGCTGCATCACAGGACAACATATCACTCTCAGAGGAAAGTGCTGTCAACACTCTTCCACATACATGAACTCAGAGATGGCCACAGTTATTAGTGTTGCTGTGATTGGCAGAGGAGGGAGAGCATGGCCTTCCCTCCCACCCTGAGAGCACGAACAATTTTACTCCATTGGGTCAAATGGCTGCGACGTCGTCGGGATTGAAACTTGCGGTCTCTTGATGATAGCTAAAAGATTTGTTAATGCCAAATGATCTGATGTAGAAGCCAAAAATGAAATCTTATGTTAAAGGGGAGCTTAGCTCTCCCTGCTCATTGCATATTACTGGTAAAAAAAAAAAAAAAGCTGCTTCATATTTGAGGAGCTCTTGGCCTCTCCTCAGCCCGCTGTGTATTTTGTATCACACCGAGCGGTCGTAGCTTCTCCTAATGATCGCAGCCCTGATAGAAGTCCCACCACGCAAATGAACAGAGGAGCGCTGACAGCAGGGGGGCTTCTTCTGAGATGGGATTTAAAATTGCTCTTTTCTCTCTCACCACTTTGATGAGAAATTACACTCGAATTAGTACGGCTGTTATTATTTAATTCCCTTTTCCCTGTCCAGATAATACCACTCTTCCCTCAAGGACAGTACGAGCAGTCTGAAAAGACATGCAACAATGATATACTTTCACTGCAACCGTGTTGCGTGCACTGTAAAAGCCAAAACAAACAGCAGCTTAGAAGTTCAGTTGTCATGTTTTCTTACCATCATTGAGTGTCCTTGCTCAACCATTGTCGAGTTATTTATTTATTTATTTATTTGGGAAATCTTGAAAAAAAAAAAGTGTCATTTGAAGAGAATTACATATAATAACCATCTATGATGTGGAGAAGAATAGCGCTAGGTGCTGTTGGTGAAAGTGAAGTAGTGGCTTATCTCTGTGGCGAATGGGCCCATCAATCATAGCGCAATGATTTTTCGTTCATTTTGACCCATAATGGCCCTGTTTCCTCCAGTGCTTTCTGGATGGGATTAGTGATTGAACACCAAAGTGCGACAGACCTCCACAGTGTAAGTCGATTGGGCGCCTAGATTGAAAAGTTGCTTTGAAACTTGCTTTGTTGTCTTGCCCCCAACCTGCACGACACATACACACATTTATTTACACTGTGCACATCTTCGCGGTTCAGAGCATAGTACAAAGATGTACATGTGTCACCCAACGAGTACTGATGAGTCGTTCACAAATGAGTTGACTCTTTGAGCTGGCTCTTTTAAGTGAAAAAATACCGATCCTGTGATGCGTTTGCTTCAATTCTAACAACATTCCGCATTTATGATTCGCTAACACCATTAATCACAGCGTGATAGTGAAACCTACTGAAATCTGAGTTGTTTGGTATTGCATACAAATTTACACCCAGTTCGAATGAGAATGTGTTTCGATTTCAGCATGAGAGGCACCATGACCTTTATGGAAAAATGACCAACATTTCACATGTGATCATAGGGCTGGGCGATATGACAAAAATATCATATCACGATACTTGAGGACATTTCTATGATACACAATGCATATCACGATATATAATTTAGCTCTCAAACTGTCTGCAAGACAGTAGTAAAATAATCAAAAAAACGTTAAGCTGAGTTTGACAGTACTTTTCTTTAATGCCTACAAAGCCAAAGAAATTAATGACATCAAATCAACAGCATCCATTCAGTACCATTTCATTTGTAATGATTAAAAACATTTTAAAAATACATCGCCATACCAGTGATATCTCGGAAAAGTGTATCGCGTAAACATTTATCACAATATCGATATTACATCGATATATCGACCCAGCCGTATGCGATCAGAATATTTTCATACTGTATGTGTTTATGTGAATAACGTGAATAATATGGGATCAAATGTGAAAATGTGAGACATCACACGAACGCCACATGTAAAAAATAAATAATAATTAAAATAAATAAATAAATAAACAAATTAGCACGTGGAAATAAATTCATCTGAAAAAATGAACGAATCGTGAAAATGTGAAAAAAAACACCCACTATATGTGAAAATAAATAAATCTTATGAGAAATTAACATGTTAAAACAAAACCATGTGCTATATGTGAAAATAAATGTGAAAAAATTCACTGAAAAGTTACCTAAAATTAAAATAAAATAATGATGTGAATAAAATCATGAAGACATAATCTGTCTGGAGGAAAGTATATGTGGAATTCATGTGACAGTAGATGGTAATGGTCAAATCAAATCCAGATGCTGTAGGCACAATAATTTCATACTGTATTTTATAATGCAAATATAATAGCACCTTGCTACCTTTTTATAAATGTATTTACAACCAACACAAGGCAAAGTAGCCTGTAATGCTACGTTAATATTTATAAGGTAGAGAAGCATTTTATTGAACAATTTAAACGATTGATAGCAAAGAGTCCTTGGAAGTCAAAAGAGTTGGCTCTTATTACTGAACTGAGCTGAGTGTTTTGACTAATAGAAACATCTGAAGAAAGATATGTTACACCTTATCTTCCACACTCTTTAGATTATGTATGCAAAATGCATTAACATCTGATATGATCAACATAACCGGGATGGAGGTACTAATTTTTGTGTAGAGGAGTGTTGTCAGGAAAATAATATCTAGAGCTGAAGCGTCAATTATCTTAAGATCCTTTATCATTTAACCCAACACAACCAGTGCTACATGCAGGGATAACATTCATCTGATCATTTGATGAATGCATTCTTTTAGTTACTAATTTTCAAACCTACAACAGACACTTTGTATCTCTGGGAGCTAGCACCGCACCAGCCTGCAGCATGGCCGCCTTGCTCGTGTGTGTATTTTTTGTAATCTAATGATTCTGTAATTACATGGTGATGTTTAAACCGACTCTATAGGACACCACTCCAGAGTGGTCGTGATGGGAGAAAGTTCAGCACAGGAATGGTTGATGTGTACTGAGGCGGGTGCATGCGGCATCTATGCCAGTTCAGCTCAGCGGCCATTCACACTGTGCTATGATTCCCTGCTCCATCTGTCCTAAATGTGCACTCACATACACACACACACACACACACACACACACACACACACACGCACATAACACCATGTCTGCACCTGGTGAGCGATTTTAAGAAAACAAAACATAGCACTGGAAAGTAAGTACATAAGTAATTAAGTAAGTAAGTAAGCAAGTAGTTCCTCTCATACGTCAGTACTAAAAAGTAAGTAAAATTAGTATTGCATGGTAACTAAGTACATAAGTTGATACATAAGTAAGTAAGTAAGTAAGTAAGTAAGTAAGCAAACGAGTAGGTGCAGTCCAATATCAGTGCTACAACGTAAGTAAAATTAGCACTGCAAAATAACTAAGTACATAAGTAGGTACTTAAGTAGGTAAGCAAGCACATGCAGTAAGTACAAGGTTCCCATGGGTCATGGAATTCCTGGAATGTCATGGAAATTTAATAAAGTCTATTCCAGTCATGGAAAGTCAGGGAATTTTATCATTTTGGGGTTGAAGTCAGGGAATATCAGGGA
>JANDJT010000050.1:19005454-19016996 GCA_024331685.1 Stegophilus panzeri
ATATATATATATATATATATATAAAATCAGTCTTTTCTTCTTCTTTTTTTTTTACAGTGTGCTCATTTGCCGAATGTGACACTGTGTTATTGGTTAAAAATGTACTTAAAATGGCTTACAGTACCTTGTAAATGAATTGATTTTATTTCCATTAAGGAAATATATTGTGTTTTATTAGGACCATTTTGTTTATGAGGTGTAAAGACTAGTCATGAGATAAGTATATGTTCTTTTTAAGCGATGAAAACTAAGTTTTGCACTGAAAATGCCTGTTACCCAGGAAATCAAGCTTACAGATTTAATGGGTTAAAATAGTTTGTTTTTTTTCTGCTCAGTACCCAGGCAATACATTATACCATTCTTTGTACAGTAGGTCATGGAAATTCAAGATTTTGGTCAGGGAAAGTCAGGGAAAAGTCATGGAATGTTACATTTGACATGGAGTGGGAACCCTGTAAGTAATTAAGTAAGTAAGCAAACAAGTAGGTACAGTCCTATGTCAGTACTAAAAAGTAAGTAAAATAAATATTACAAAATAACTAAGTGAGTTCATATATTAATGTATATTAATGTGCAAAGAAATGCTGTAGAGCAAAGATACCTTCAAAAATAATGAAATTAAATGTTTCTCCATTTAAAAAAATCCTATAAAGAGCAGTAAACAGTAATACATGAATCAAAGGCAAGATTTGTTCGCACTTGCTTCTTATTTTTGCAGCAAAATCCAGCAGCCTTCATTATGTTTTTTTGTCTGAAAAGTGGTTTCTTACATAATATGCTGCTTTCTTTACCGACATACAAACATTTTTCTGTAACATTTCAGTTTGTGCTGGAAATCTAATGTTTGGAAATCTAAAATGTTTTTGTACTGACTCGATAATGTACAAGTCATCAAATAAAAAAAAAATCTGATAAAGTTTGTACTATAAAAAGAGGATGCCTAAGACTTTTGCACAGTAATGTAATTACATATGAAAGTACATAAATAAGCAAGTAAGTAAGTGGGTACAGTCCTATGTCAGTGCTACAAATGAAGTAAAATAAGTATTGCAAATTAACTAAGTACATAAGTAGTTAAGCATATACATACATACATACTTACATACAATAAGGAAAACCAATATTTCAAGTGTAGTTAATAAGTAAGTAACTAAGTAAGCAAGTAGGGGCGTAAAATAAGTAAAATAAGTATTACAAAATAACAAAGTGATTACATAAGTAGGTACATAAAGTAAGTAAGTAGTACATAAGTAAGTAAGCAAGCAGGTACAGTCCTATGTCAGTGCTACAAAGTAAATAAAATCAAAATTACAAGTGTACTGTAGTAAGTACAACTGTTGTCTAAAGTGCCAGAGAAATTTATATTTAACAAGATTTTTCATCAGTTAATGCCCTCCACTACTTTATTAATGAACAGTCAGTTGTAACAGTGAGGTGGACCATAAGGATCTAGAAGCGGTATGTATACAAAGCATGTCTGCTGTGTAAAAGGAGAACAGTCTATTTAGGGCTTTAAAAACAAACAATAAATCCTTATACTCTTAAAATGAGCTACAAGCCAATAAATGAAAGGTAACATCAAGGTAATGTGATCCATTTTCTCTGCATCTGAAAGAAGTTGAGTACAGTATATGACAGTAACCCAAACGGGATGAAATGAAAGCATGAATAAATTGTTCTAGGCCACATGAAGAAAGAAATGGCATAATATTGGTTATTGTTCAGAGCTAAAAGAAGTTGCCTTTAACAGCTGCATTGATTTGCATTGACTTTTCAGATTTAAGCTCTTGGACAAAAATGATCCCAAGGTAATTTGTAAAAACTTTAATCTACTTAATAGTCATGCCCATACCAATGTTCCAGGGCTTTCTTGGAATATGGGAAACCTTCTTTTTTTTTTTTTACTGTAAAAAAAAAAAAGCTTTCATATTTACTTGTCATAGGTTGTCATATTTGTTCTCTATAGTGTGACAGGACAGGAAGAGATGTCTGAATTTTTAATGCATTTGAATGCCTGGGGATGAAATATTGTTTTGTGTTTTGTGTCCTCTTGTAGTAGTGTAACTTTTTATGTGGTGATGTGGAAGAATAAAGAGACTTATAGAGTACAGGTGTGTCAGATTTTTTGGGACTGATAGGCTTTCCCCCTCCCCGATGTCGCCCAGAAGAGCATGGGTCCCTTTTGAGTCTACTTCCTTTCAAGATTCTTTCTTTATTCTGTGTCACACCATCACCTCTGCGTTGCTCATTAGGAAAATAGATATTGACTTGGATCGCTCTAAAGCTGCTTTGTGAGGAAAAAAAATGTATTTATTTATCACAATTTACTGGAAAATATTTGTATATATTTTTGCACTGGGAGGCACGGTGGCACTTCCAGGGTCGAGGGTGCGATTCCCAGCTCCGCCCCGTGTGCACGGGGGTTTGCATGTTCTCTCCCTTGCTTCCGGGGCTTCCTCCGGGTACTCCGCTTTCCTCCCCAGTCCAAAAACATGCGACGTAGGCTGATTGGCCTCTCTAAATTGTCTGTAGTGTGTGAATGGGTGTGTGAGTGTGTGTGCGATTGTGCCCCGTGATCTCCTGGGATAGGCTCCAGACTCCTCTGCGACTCTGTATAGGATAAGCAGTACAGAAAATGGGTGGATTGAAATATTCATGCTTTCTAGCTGAATTAATACAGGAAAATATAGTTAATAAATGTTTTTAGATTGTACATATCTTTCTATAAAACCTTAATGCAAGCTTGTCGATCAACTCCAGTCATTTTCACTTGCCTGGAAGACAAATGTGTTTGTTTATTTTATAAGCCCAGGATTAGGTCTGTATGCAGACTACAGATAAATCCTGCTTATTTGCATTGAAGCTTCTCATAGTAAGTCCAGAACACAAGGGTTTAAATCCAAGTAAATTTAACCCAAGCTGTTTTCTCATATTATTTGCTAATTACTCGTTTATGCATTTTTGTTTGACTTCAGACCCGCAGAGACGAGCGTGAAGGAAGCATATGTGGAAAATGTAAACATGTCTATTCGCATCCTCAGAGCACATCCAGAGTCAGTTTTGCATATTGCTTAAATTATATACATGTATAATGACCCAAGTGTGTGGAACTAGCATATCAGGACATCATTATAAAAGCATCATGTATACAAAGTGATACAGGAAAATGGCTGGAGAAGAGCTGGCAATGTGGAAGTCCAGGAGGAATCAAATCATCAAATCATCACTATTATTGTGCCAGTTTTTTAATGTATTCTCTTTTTTTTGCCATTTGACATTGTGCTTGATGGCTGAGAAATGAGTATTTAATTACATCACTGATCTGGCTCAGTGAGCGTTAAGCTGGCATTTTGGGCTCTTCATCCTGACACCCTCGACTCTGTGCCATCTGGAACGCACCTCCGTTGCTGGCCGAAATGCCTTTAGGCTCTCAAAGTTCCTCAAAAACTGCTGAAAGCTGCTGACTTTGAGGAGTGCTAGAATGCTTTATATTCTGCTCTGTGTCTGAGCTGATCAATAAGTGGCGAGAGAGCCACAAAGGTGTGGAGACCTTGTGACAGAGGCCAGAGTGGCTCTGTCATTATCGCCTCCATTATGATCCTGGCCTTAATGCTGAGATAGGCTCAGTGAGACGCTGAGACACCTGTCTGTCTGGGTCAACAAGTACTGCAGTGGCTCACGATGGCCTTTTTATAACTCGCTGCTATTGTCGAGCAAAGCTAGACATCAAATGATGAAGATCTGCCTGCAGAGGTTGGGCTTTTTACTTATCTATGTATTTTCATTTCGGTTTACTTATAGAAGCTGGGCGATGATATAATATGATATTGGGATAACATGAAATTACAGTATATTAACATGATAGACTATTCTGATTAATGTTGATATTGTCAGGTGTTGGTACTTTTATACTAAATGTAACTAATCTGGTCATTTTATTTGTGCTCCTTTGTTTTTCCTCATTAAATACTCAAAAGCTTTGAGAATGCAGTTTTCCTGTAACGTTTTTATTGGCAGGAAGTGAGAAAAACGAACTGGGTGAATTTCATGTTTGCAGTCGAAACACAGGCATATGGTAGGATTATTCCTAATCAAACCGTGAAACCAGGGTCAAAACCAGGTAAGATGGAAATGAGAAATAAGACTCAGAAATTAACAAAGCATGGTAAGACTTCGCAAAGGTACCCTGACACAGCAGGGTGTAAATAGACCATTTGATCAAGCGGCAAAACACAGAACAGGTGAACACAGTCAACAAAAAAACCAATGGTTAGGACAGGGGCAGAGACAGGACTAAAACAGAAACAAGCGCATGTGTCGAAATATAAATGAAAGCACATGGAGAACTAGGAACAATAGCAAGCAGCGTTTGCGGCGGTGGGAACTCGCACTGAGAGGGAAAATCGATGACGTTCGTGTCTTGCTAGCAGTTTATTATTAAAGCATATGCAGACCTAAATATCATTCAGGAATTACAATAAGACATTTTTGCCATATTGCCAACCCATACTGGGAAACAACACCTGCGCCTGCTCATTATCAGTATCATAGTGCTAAAGTTTGTGACAGATCCAAGGAACAGGAAGTGAGTTTTTTTTTTTTTGGAGAAAACACATTACAGCTCAAAAAAAAAAAAATTTGTAAAATTGAGCTCTTTAACTATAATGTGTTATTTTTTCACCACTTTTCATTAGCGAATGTATATTGGACATGGTGGTGCTGTCAAATTTGAACATCTGTGAACACAAGCTTTGGTAAAAACAGAAAACACACAAAAAAAACAACAACAATATTTGCTGATGCTTTTGTCCATCTAAAACCAATCCAGCTCATTGAGCTTGTTTTCAATTTCTCCTGATGTTCTCTCATAATGAATATGGAAATCGCCGTGATTGTAAAATTACTTATAAACCTAATAGAACCGTTCCAATGACCACTAACAGACAAGCCTTGACAAGACCACTTTAGTAAATACACTTTTGCAGAAAACGATAGCCAAGTGAGACCCTGTGCATCTGTTCTGCACAGCTTTATTACAGAACGGAGTTATTATAGCCCGGAATCCAGTATTTAAAGCCCAGAGTGTAGCAGGCGGCACATATATCTTGAGGTCTTATAATATCTTCTTTTAAGTATAAGGTGTTCTGTTGTGGGCAGTGGTAGCTCAGTGGTTAAGATGTTGGACTACTGCTCAGAAGGTTGAGAGTTCAAATCCCAACCTGCCAAGCTGCCACTCCTGGGCCCTTGAGCAAGGCCCTTAATCCTCAACTGCTCAGTTGTATAAGTGAGATAAAGGTATGTCGTTCTGGATAAGGGCATCTGCCAAATGCTGTAAATGTCTTCCATGAAGCTCATCTGCTTATATTCATTTTCACGGTTTTTACGTCGGGGTAAAAACACTATAAATGACGGCGCCTGTGAAAGATGGTGCGCTCCACACATACACTCTGATGGTGTATTGATTCTCAGTACAATGCTTAAATTGCCTCTCTGCCTCCCAGCGCCAAACACACATGTGACAGCTCCAATATAGGCTAAGGACTGTGCCGATAGCCTGGACTGATCCCCTCCAGTGTCACGCCTATATGAGGCTCTGAAAGGTAGCAAGACCACAGAGACACAGCAAAGAGGGGGGAAAAATGTGGGCATGTTTGTGTTTTATGCATATCAGTATCACAAGCTGATAAAAAAAAAGATCCATTTTAGTGATAAAAGCCAGTGAGAAGGTAAAATAAAAAAATAAAAAATAAAAAAAACATTTTAAGTTGTTAAGTAAAGCCTTCAGGCTTCTTTTTTGATTGAAAGTGAAGGAAAACAGAATTTGTATGAGACAGTATGCTCGGTATTAATCTGAGAATATGCTTTCATTTGACAATACACAGACAATCTGTGTGAAATTTAAAACCATTGTTTTGAAAAGGAAAACCTTATAAGAGACTGCCTGCAGTATTTATTCATTTTTATTATTAAGGGAACTGGCTGGTTTATGGAGTAACAGAAGAAATTAAAGGTGCACTGGGTAGAATTTGGTCTTTAGTGGTTACAGTCCAGTCCTCCTGGGAATCTATTATAGCCAGCAGAGTTCATGTTAGATCCCATCATGTCATTCTGTTTGACCAGTTATCTATAAACAAACAAAATACTGACACACCAAATAACCTTCTGATTTGTCGATGCGAGGACGGCTGGGAAAGTCTAAGAAGAGAGCAGGTTTCAAAGTCCATGAAGTAAGGAATATGACATTATGGACTGTGGTGTTATACAAAAATAATAGTTTACCATCCGGAAGTGTTGTATTATTTTCATATAACAGCACGGCCCGAAGTGTGTCATACCACTTACCTCACAGCAGTTTGCAAACAACTACAATTTTTTAAAAATTTATTTAAAAATATCACGTTGAGCTTTTTAACTGTTTATAATACAGATGGCACGATACCACTTTTTCTTTTCCGATACCTATGCCGATAACGAAACCCTGACAGAGATACCCGTCTGATATTGTTTCCTTTAAGAACTACTACATTTACGTTTATATTTATTCATTTAGCAGACGCTTTTATCCAAAGCGACTTACAAATGAGAAAATACAAGCAAACAGTCCCTCCAGGATTTCACGATTTTGCGATCGCAGAAACGAACCCAAAATCAAGCAAACTCCGCAACATTCGGAGGAGCAATTGCTCTAAATTACCGCAGATTTTCCGCAGATTTGGGCCAAGACGTATCGTGTGACTTCATCACAACGTGCATCCAGTCAAAGCCGTCTTCGATTCACGTGCGTCGAACATGAGTACAGCTAAAAGGTCTCATTTACCAACAAACATCACTGCAAAAAAAAAGCACAAAAAAGTTACCAAATTGCATCGCACATTTTTTTTTAAAAAGCCGCAGCAAAATCAAGCATTTTTGGCCGCAACAATTGCGACTGACTGACTAAGCTTTTAAAAAAAAAAATTTAACTGAAGCACTTCACAGTTAAACTCTTTCACATAAAAATCACTTACATTGTAAATATAAGAAATATAAATGTAATAAAAGCAATCCTAACCAAAGAAAAAAGACAGTCAAATCTCTTTCTATGTAAACATTTCTAGTTACAAAAATGTATTTCTGTTCTGAATCCAATTCCAATTGTTGCCATTCTTTACAGGGTCCACCTTTTTTTTTGCCGGTATTGGTTCGATACCCATACTGAGTATTGGTTTGGTGCCAACTCAAATTTATAGTTAGAACATATGTGAGACAAGTTAGTTCCTGTTATCATTTACGTTATAGCAGTTATAAACAGTTGTTTCCTCACCAGCCCTTTATTTATCTTCTCTCTTGACGTTAATGAGACAGAAAACAACCCAGCTTGTCATGTTACTGAGAAACTGGAAAGCACAAGTTCCCGGTCATGTCGGGAAACTTACAGACTGTTTCAAAGCGCTGATACTGGAGACTCCTTCCATAACTGTTACATACCACATATTTTCTCCTAATGCATTAAAAAAACTGTTTATTATTAAGCTTAGATTATGTGGCTGATCTGCCATACAATCCGTGGGTATGAACTGTTACTATAGAAACAATAAATATTATGTACCTATTATGTTACAGCAGGGATTACTGTTAAGGCTACTGTTATAGAAAATGAATGCACACCTTCTGATTTGTGAATGAAACAGCGCTGTGGTATAAATATGCAATTAATTAACTGTAAAATGTATTAGCATGCATTTACCTTTTTTTGGTAAATGATTAAACTTGTATTTTTGTCAAATCAAGTTTCTATGTTTCTAATTTGCTCTAAATAGGTTTCGAGTGTTGGCCATGTTTCTATGAGCATGAAATTTGTGATTCCCAACCCACCAATACTACAGAGAGCAGAGCAGCTATGTCGATCAGCACTGGGAAGTTTACTCAATTAAATGCATACACTTATTTGACCTTAAAATCATCATGAGTCATGTCGTGCTGTATGAGCCTGTAGTGGAATGACAACTAACATGCAGGAAAAGCTGCATGGCTTCTGGTAATCAAACAGTGTTTCATTCAGTGTTGTTCAGTATTGTTTTTTTTTTGTTTTTTTTGCATTCCAACCATTTTGTAAAGCTCACCTTTTGAAATATAGTTGATATGATACACAGTATACACCCATTTTAAGGTTTCTACGATACACAATATGCATCGGGTTATATAGGTTTGCTGAGAAATTGCTACCCAAACAGTAGTGTTTAAAAAGCATTAAAAAACTATTTGTTTTGAATGTCCACAAAATGTTTTTATTATTTAACACTGAAAAGGAGGGAAAAAATCGTTTACAGTTTTAAATACTCAACACAGTACAAAACAGTAACAGCTAATCAGCTCCTTTCAGTCTGAGTTTGCAATTGTTTAATTTGTAATGAAACTAAATAGGGCTGCAACAACGAATCGATAAAATCGATAATAAGAGATTATAAAAATAATCGACAACGAATTTCATTATTGATTAACTGGGATCTTCACAATGGGGAATGAATAATGAATAAATGAATAAAACACGTGAAAAACAGCAGAGGTCACAGAGTGAGCTTCTGTGGGAAAACTGCATGACCCAGGACATCTAAAACATGAGAATGTTTTATATTAAGCGCTTCAATCAAACTCATATGTGTATTAACGTGGCTCGTCGTGTCAGATGCTGCAACAGAAATATGTTTAATGTGTTCCTCACATGTTTTCTTCAGCACAGAAATGACATTTTTACCTTTATATCCTTATGTGTAAATGTTAGAAATTCACACCAGCGAGTGAGTCTCCGTTCACTGAATGAGCGCGAATCCACGCATGCTCGTCAATCAAACAGCGCACGATAGAAAGGAAGCACAATATCTCTGACTAAAATATTCATTTTGATCAAATATGTTGTTTAATGCTATACTTAACTGTATTTAGAAACAAAAGTGATTGTGTTTTTTGAGAGCGGTAACTGTAATGGAGTTAGAACATGTAATTGTATATAAATGTAAGAAGTGTCATACATTTACCGAATAAAGGAACATGTTACTGTGTTCAGATGAGTGAATGTGTGTGTTACTGCAGAACATTCAACCTCTTACCAGTTAACACTTAGGCCGTGCTTTTGTTTTTCTTCTTTAGCGTTTTTAATATAGTGATTTACTTCTGCTTTAATGCATATGGACAATCAGTTGGTTTTTATTGTTTTCAAAATATAATGTTAATATATTTTTTTTTAAATCCTTTGCACAATGTATAGCATACTCTAGCCGACATAGAAACATTTAATACCTTTTTCATAGCCTTCGGTTTGCATAATGGGCAGAATGCGAAATAACATGTTTTTCTCGAAAAAAATACAGAAAATAAAAATTGGCCTTTCAATCCAAACCAATCGATTAATCGAAGAAATAATCGACAGATTGATCGATGATCGAAATAATCGTTAGTTGCAGCCCTAAAACAAAATATAACAATATTGATATTGTTGATATCTTGATATATTGATGATATGTCAGAAAAGTGTATTGTGATTCATAAATGGAATTTATCACAGTATCGATATTATATAGTCATATTGCACGGCCCTCGTGACCTTTCTAAATGCTTGTAGATGAAGATTAACAGCGTGTGTGATTTAGCAGCATGGTGTATTCAGTTTTAATATAGTGATATGATAGATGAGCAGTGATCAAGCCCAAAGACATTAAAAAGGGAGAGAAGGATAGATGGCTTGTTTTAGAGAGGGAAAGTCTGATGTTTTTTTTAGCATTAGGTTGCAGGTCGCACCCTATCTGCATGCTGCTTCTCTACGATAAGCGCCATCATGTTTGTCGGGAATGTGAAAACGCTATCAAATAGCTTTCAGGTGAGATGATGTTCTTGGGTAGCGCCTTAAATTTAGCGACCTTAAATGGTACATAATAACCATGCCACATTGTGGTCTAAATATCACGGATAAAACCTGTCCTATGGATGACGTCTTGCAGATAGCGTAAGCTAAATGGTGCTTTTAAGGACAATAATGTAATGGTTCTTGTGTCATTGAGTGGAAGGTTGCGCCGTCAGTATCTGTGAAGATAGGGGCTCTAACGTTTCTGTTTGCCTCTCGAGCTTTGACCTTCACTAAACTCTCATTCTCCTCAATTTGCTCTCCTATTACAGCACTTACAATGTTCTGCAATGCCCACTTCCTCAGAGCCCATCTCTGCTGCTCATTTTCCTCATCCTGATTGAAAGTGAGTGCAGAGAAGTACGTTTCATTCCATCAGAATCAAAAAAAAAAAAAAAAAAAAAGGGGTGAGTCTCGAGAGACCAATGCAACAGCTAGAAAGTGCGTTTGAGGAAGTTAGAAAAGCGGAGGTCCTTCTAAAGGATCTCCGGGTAGGGCACCAACACAAACAATACAGATTACACGATTGACATTAGTGACCTCCTGCATTAAACTATAAGTTTCAGGAAACAAAGAAGACAGGGAATAACTGATGTGCTTTCTAGCCCAAGGCGTGGTTTACTCCCAGAATACCAAGCTGAGAATTCCACATCCATCGGCTGGCATGTCGCAAATAGTCTTTTGATTTTGAGTTTGAATGGTTGGTCAGACGGTTGCGACTCATATGTCACTGTCTCGGGAAGAAATATTTGGGCGTACAAACAAGAGAATAGAACTGATGAATGTCTTCAGCACGTATCGATCAACTCTTTAGCGAATCCCTATAGAACGGGTAATTGTGTCTCTGTATTCTCTTGTTTTAACAAACTACATTCTGTCTGAAGGGTAAAATAGCACATAGGAGTCCTGGCAGATTTCAGATGAATGCCTATGTGCAGAGAGTCCATTAATTCAGTAACCCAGGCTTTATTGGAAAGCTGGGTTTAAAAGTAGCTTCTACATTCGAGTCTACCATATAATTATACATAACTGTAAATGTTTTGATGACTTGTGTCTCATCAGAAATTCGCATGTCTCCCTGGAGTGTAATTTGTCTTTGATGAAATAGCAATGCCTCGCCAGTTTTATCCTCCGAATCATGATCAGAGAGAGAATTTCAGGTGGTTATTTGGGCAAAGCAAAAACAAAAAAAAAAATAACAAAGCCACTTTATATTTATATGAATATTCACAGGTATGAGTGTGAAATTAAGAATATTCCCATGCTGACACTGTGAACAGATATATTCTACTAGAAATGGGGAAAATAATGTATATTAAAGTATCAGTAATGGCGATTTTTTTTTTTCATGAAGTTTTTTTTTTTAAAACCTTGTGTGTCCTTATGGACATTTTTGTATTTTTAATTATTATTTTTAAAAATCATTTTGTCTGTATTAATGCAAACAGCATAAATTTTGCAAAAAGTGTGTATTTTTATTGGACTTTTAATATTTCACCCTCATTTACTTCCATAAATCTATTTAAAACTAGTTACACAAAATAGTTTCACTCAGGACCTTAAGGACAAACATGTCCCCATTGAAACTCATTCAAACTGCAATATTTAATCCCCGTGACGTTTAAGCATAAAATCATGCATTCTGTGTTAATAGGCTTTTATTTT